>JAMOIN010000458.1:0-73276 GCA_024666655.1 Dascyllus trimaculatus
TAAGTTAAAAATGCAGTTCTACTTTTTGTTGTAAATACACAAAACACTTGATTTCTTCACAGGAGTTTGACGTTACTCCCATCCAGCTGCTGAGGCAAAAGGCCTCCCTGAGAACAGGTGACCCTTTTCACTTCTTAAGTGAATTAATTTGGCCACATCAATCCCTTCGTCAAAATAAATTGACGATTGGTTGTGCAGTGCACCAATGCAGTTTCACAACGGACCAGTTAGAAAGTATTATCTACCGATCTATTTTATATTTAGCGGCGGCGACAATATAGAGGAGGCTAAGCTAACGTTAGTGAGCTCAGTCGCTCGCTAGCCATGATCCGTGCTGTATAAATGCAGCGCAAACACAACAAACTTATTACATGGCTAGGGGACAGGTAAAACAAAAATCAACAATACAACCTAAGCGGTAAATTATTTACATTTGTACGAAAAGTTTTCATGGTCCCGTTCCTCTCGTCCGTGTGCCCGTGTTATTCACTTTAAATGGCGTCTCCTGTTAATACCATCAGTCTGTTGTCTTATATAAACGTTGCATCCACTACATCAAGTCAGACAAAGTCATGTCGCAATACTTGTTTAAAAAAAAGTAGAATGATTTTATTGTGAAGGAGCGACATAGAAACGTGCTCTGACCACTACACATCAATATCTCAGGTTGTAGCCTGTAGATCGCTACAGATGACTTAATTTACTCTGAATGCTACTAAATTTACGGCTAGAAAACAATCAGTACCAGTGGAGAGCCTTGTTAGCATTACTGCTAGCTCGGCTAACGCTGCCGGTGACGACATTAAACCTCTTGTAGGTTCATAATTAGCCACACAATAGATTCATTTACCGTTTGAACCTCAATAAGACAACAGAAATAACCAGAGACCCTAACAGTTCTACATTACATCTCAGAGTAAAATACAACTACAGCTCTGTCTCTTCCAGATGTATTTTAAAAGCTACTTACGTTCCCTTAATAAAACGATCCGTGTCAGTGTGTTAGCTCTGCTGCTGTCCAGCTGTTCATTAGCAGCTAGTAGCTGCAGCTAAACTCAGCCTCCTATAGGATGGATCATATCAGAGCAGGGGGCGTTTCTGCCCTCTAGCGGCCACAGGCGGTAACTACAGTATTATTAAAGGGAAAGCTGGCGACAGCACACACGAGCAGCACTTTCTGGAGCTCCTTCAAGGTAAAAGCATCATTTTTGTATTTTATTTTAAAGAAATTATTACTACGTGATTTTAGGAGACTAAGAAGGATCGCCGATGTAACATAAGTTTTTAACAACCGCTAACTTCTCCACTTGCTCTAGTTATATTTGTTCTTTTGTCTCAGTAACGTCCAAACAGAAAATTAATCCATAATGTAGCTAATTATGAATCTTCAACTGCATCTGTGACGGCAGTGTTAGCCGAGCTAGCAGCTAATTAGAAGCTGTGACAAGCTAGCTACAGCGCTACAACCAGCGTCTCTTTAAAAGGTGATGATCACTATAACAGGCTAAGGATGTAGCCAACGTAGCATTAGAGCTAGCTCGTTACATACTTTAAATAAAGAAGGTGATTCACGATTATTGGGGGAAACAATCCCTCAGTAACACATAACAAGTCATACTAATATGCAGCTACAGCTCTGTCTCTTCTAGATTAATTTTAAAAGCTACTTACATTTCCTTAATAACACGATCTGTGTCCGTGAAAGAGCTTGTTAGCACTTCCGCTAGCTCGGCTAACTCTTCCTGTTCTGAATGCGGCTGTAGATTTATAATTAGCTTCCATATGTGTTCATTTTTCTGTTTAGAGGCTACATACAAACTACAACACCATTATTTACCGCAGATGGAAAAGTTAACGGCCGTTATATATAATTTATGCTGGCGATCATTCTAAGTTTTAAAAAATCACGTTTTCACATATTAAAACGATGGAATTCTGATAGTTTTACGCTGAAGCATCAACAGGAAGTGCTGCTCATGTATGCTGTCGCTAGCTTTCCATTCACCAATACTGTAGTTACCGCCTGTGGCCGCTAGAGGGCAGAAACGCCCCCTGCTCTGATATGATGCTACATGAAGCTGCGGTTCGCTGCAGCTCCCAGTGAACAGGAGGATTTTATTAGAGGACGTCAGACACAGTCACACAGAGAAACATGAGAGCTGAAACTAAAACGGAACTACAGCTCTGTGTCTTGTAGAGGATTTATTTTAAAAACCACTCAGGTTGCGGTAATAAAGCGATCCGTGGCAGAGCAGAAGCTCGTTAGCACTTCCGCTAGCTCAGCTAGCCCTGCTGGTCCCTCCAGGGATGCGGCTGTAGGTTCGTAACCAGCTAGAATATGGATTCATTTTTCATTTGGGCTTGACAAAGACGACAACTAAATATTTAGAGCAAGTGGAGCAGCTAGCTAACACTTATTACAGTTGGGTTTACATTTTTAAAATCATATTATTGAAATCACGTTTTTTAAACAAATGAAGGCTTTTATTTTGTAGGAGGTAACATGTAAACGTTGCTTATCCGGTCTGTAAACATAAATATGATGCATATATGTAGATGTACTTCATATATTTCACTGTGCAGCCGTTTTTTATTCATGTCCAGTTTATTTTATAGACAGAAACATGTCTGATGCTAACATTAGCTGTAAATCTGTTTCCATATAATCATTTAGTTTATGTGGTTAAAGATTCATCAGTGATTCATCTTTAGTGTCAAACCTTTACTCTGCTCCTAAATTTAATAAAAATAAGTCATTTTACAGGAAGATGTTAAAGGATGCTTTTCTTAGTTCATTAAATGAAACAAATGTTTAATTGATTAAAATCTTTATTTCAATCTCCTGTTTATTTTTATTTTAAATATCTGGATTTAATTAATACAGTTGCATTTATTTTATTCTGTGTTCTTATTAAGGTAAAACACTAGATGATGAATCAGTTCATTCAACAACACACAAGGACTCCTCTGACTGCTGAAGACCTCAACAACTCCTGAGAGACATCAATGTGCATCAACAGATCAATAACTGATAGATGTGATCGACTGGACGTGGTCCACTGTCTTTGCCCGTTGAGGATCAACATGACTCATCCTGACAGTGAACGACTCACACAGTTTTGATCATCGTCAGGAGTTGAATTCATGTGCTGGATGTAATGAATGAGCATCAGCTCAGAGCTGGGCTCCATGAAATGAAGAACAAACCAGCTCAGAGCTGCTTTTAGGTTTGTTTCCATCAGTTTTCTCTTCAGTCTTTGGGACCTTCAGCTGATTGGACCAACAGACTCTGGAAGGACTGGGCAGCTGTTCACTCACTAAATGCTGATTTACTTATTGGTGCCGCTTTAATGCACTTCATGTGGAACTTTAGCATCAGATGTAATGTGTTGAGTAAAGGCCAGAAGTTGTTCCCTTTATTTGTGTGTGTTGACCAGAGAAGAGACTCAGCATCCAGTAAACACTGAAGTGTGTTGTGTTGCTGTGATGTTGACATGAAGTTAATCAACTGGTTGACGTCAACGTTCAGGAAACTGAAACGGGACTGAAACAGTAACGTTCAGGTTGTAGTTGTCAGTAATCAGCTTTAATGTGAGACTAAAACAGACTGTGATGGTTCTGAAGGACATCAGTTGCATGAGTTTGTTGAACGTTGTCTCATGGTTTGTTGTGATGTTTGCTGCTGCCTCATTTAAAAGCAGATGATCTGAGTTGAAGACATGTTTAGTTCTGGTATCAGAGATGAGGAACATAGAAGTGTAGCGCTGCTCCGTCAACGATTTCAGGAGTTAAATAACCAAGTGAGTCTTTATGCCTTTATTTTACAATCATGAAATAATGAAACAATCAAAGACAATCGAAATAGAAACAGCAGAGAAAAGCTGTGAGAAGGATTTGTGGAAAAGGCTGTGAGGGAAAAGCAGCTTTTTATCCTGAAACATCAGAATCAGCTGTGGAACATCTGCATCTGACAGCATCAAGTCCAGCAGGAAGAAAAGACAAAGAAATGTCCATGTTGGTCTGATCACAGCTGTTCTGCTGCACATGTGGCACCGAGTGTTTCTGGAGACGTCACAAGTGTTTTCAAAGACATGATTAAAGAGACTTGATGAAAATATGTTGCCCCCATTTAAAATGTGAATTCATGAGAAACAGCTAAAGGACTTTAAAACATGTTCTAATGACTGTTTTAGTGTCTCGGTGTGATTTCATTCATTTTCCAGCAGGTCTGATTCCATTTGACGTAGTTGCAGTACCCGGCCAGTAGGTGGAGCTGTGTGCTGCAGGGACCAGAAGCTGACGTCAGTCACTGATAGAGTGAGACGTCACACAGCGCAAGTAAAGCGAAGCAGCACAGACGTTAAGATGCTCTGTTTGCTATCATTTCCACAGGTAAGACCTCCAGAAATCACAACCAGAAGGAAATATTACACTAATATAACATGTAAAGCCTCAGACTGTGACTGTGATAGACGGTGATTTGATTTGACTTTGAACGGAGACAGTGAGTCCGTCTGAACGAGTGCTAGCTCACTACGGCGACGCGGCGCTAATAAAGTTGACAACGAGCTTTAAAAGTGTCTTCTAACGGAGAAAAGAAGCAGCCGGAGATAAAATCACAAGCAGGGATGAGAGCTGTGGCCAACAAACGAGCTGCAAGGAGTTAAAGCTTTATCTGTGTGTGTGAATGAGCGAATGCTAACGATGATAAAGCCCGCGCGCGCTTTGCAGGTTTGACCGTTATTCAGTTTCCGGTGCGTTTTCAGAATAAAAGCGGAACGGTATATCGAACATGGCTGATCCTGTACATTTCAAAATAAGAGTAGTAGGTTGTGTTGTTATTTTTAAGCAACATAAAGTAGGACAGAGACAATAATAAATACTGATGTGTTAAAGACAGTTAAGGTTTAGTTAAAAAGGTGAAACAGTTCATGACAGGATAAGTGAAGTTCTTTGATAATAAATAGTGTTGGTGGAAAATGTTGTTTACAGGATGGACTGTTACATGATTTCATAGCTGTAATTTGAATGTTCTTGATTTGATAAACCTGTAACGTGTTGTGAATTGTGCCAGTCACTGATAGAGTGAGACGTCAGACAGCACAAGTAAAGTGAAGCAGCACAGACGTTAAGATGCTCTGTTTGTCATCATTTCCACAGGAATAACAAATGAATATGCGACACAAAGGACTGACTACAGCGTCATTCTTACAAGTGTAACACACACAGACTGCTGCTGATGGAAAACACAGTCAGACCTTGATCCTGACTGGAAACAGGAGGCTTAGCTTCAGGCTTCACTTCATTAAAGTGCATTGAACAGCTGAACTGGTCCTCAGGGCTTCCATGGACCTTTGGTTTGTCGTTGCTGTTCTCACTGGCTCTGACTTTAGTTGTGGTTCTATCAGTGAACATCTTCAAACCTCTTTTCCTCTTGGATCCAGTTGATGCAGCTCTTCACTTGGTCCACTCTGCAGCCTCATTTCACTTCCAGCAGGTCTGACAGACGACTTGATGATCCTGAACACATGTTTTAACCACTGCAATGAATCTGGTTTGGTTTCAGAGGTCAGATGGAACAGATGTGTGTCTTCTCCGTTTCTTTCTTGACAAGGAGCTGGACCAAGGAGGAGGAAGAGTCCCTGAGACCAGGAGCCAGACCAGAAGCACCTGGACACCAATCAAAGTGATGCTGCAGAAGGAGATTTGGTAAACGGTGTGCGTCTGCTCACCTGCAGCGTCCAGCGTTGATGCAAAGAGAAGAAGAAGACTTGGATGAAGAAGCTCTGCAGCCTGACGGTGAGTTTGACAAACTCAGTCTGACCCCTGCAGCTGATCTCCAAGCAGCCGACAAACCAGCAGCAGAAGCAAAGCGTCAGACAGACGTTAGAGTCCTACAGATTAGTCAATGCTGCACATGGAGACACTGAAACACTCTTTACTCATTCAGCAGCTTGTTGCTGGTTTGTTTCCTGTTGTCTTTATTTCATCAGTGGTTTTATTCACTGTTGGCTGATTTGATCTCTCAGACATCTGATCAATGTAGTGGAGTAAAAGTTGAAGATTTGTCTCTGAGCTGTAGTGAAGTTTAAAATAGCAGGAGACTGAATGACTGAGGCGACTTGTCAAGTAGTAGAAACCGAGTGTAGATTGACTGTGTGACTGTAGCTCCTGTAAAACAGCTTCTCAGGACATTTAGTGTTTAAATGGAGTCATCAGTTCTGAGTTTGCTTCTTCTTGATTCTTCCTTCTGGATATTTTAGTCAACGGTTCTTATTTCTAGAATTAAATGACGTTGGGAGCTGAAGCTTTGGAGGGGTTCTGGAAAATGTTACAAAAGTTCAATTTTACTGAAACTCACTAAAAAACTGACCAATCAGGGAGTAGTCTGTTTCCTGCTTCGTTGCCCTGACAACAGTGACGTCACGCTCCTACCTGTTCTCCAGGCTAGTTGAGTTTTGCTTGGTGAGTCGTCGTGCCGCAGCATCTGAAGGTGAGTAAAAGACTGTTTCAAGTGTTTTCTGCTGTTGGTTTAGTTCCAGCAGCAGAAGTGCGGCTCCACAGCTCCATGTTCACTCCTCCATGGAACTAAAAAGTTGTCCGTTAGCCTGCTAGCTAGTTAGCTTAGCTCTGTGAGGAAGCCAGAGCGCGAGCCCAGCTCTGTGTTGGTGGGAATTAATTAATTAATGATGGTGAGAACCTGAATGAAACTTCAGGAGACGATAAAAGCCGGTCCCTCCAGGAATTCGCGATGTTGCGATCGCAACAATTAACGCAAATTCAACCAAACTCCGTGAATTCTGCACGACCTTGCAATTTTGTCCAATCACCGCGACTTTTCCGCAATTTTGGCCCGCCTCCCGTGAGTTCCACCAATCATAGTCAGGTACCCCCGACTCTAGCGTGCAGTTCAGGGCGGGAGCTCAGCGTTGCTCAAAGTCGTCATGCTATTGGCTGAATCCACAGTTCGGGGCGGGAGCTCAACGCTTGACGTCGGCATGCTATTGGCTGAATCTAACATTTGACTCCTCCGGGGACAGTAAAAACAAGCTCCGTCTTCTGCTCCTAGCATAGTCGCAAACCTGTATTTGGTTCCAGTCTGAATTGCATTAGATACGCTGCAGGATGAGGGTTAGACTGTCATCAGACTGTTGCAAAATGAAGTAAAGTTGAACGCTGAGCTCCCGAACTGCACACTACAGTCAGGGGCTTCTCATCATAGCAGTCCCCAGTGCAAACGTAATGAACGTACGTCACCGAATTCACTTTCTTGTATATAGTTTGAAGATGCAGACATGTGCGACCGTAATATCTCTCACTTACCAACAAAAAATACTGCTAAAGACCAAAAACAATCCCCTGATGTTCTTCACCAAAGCGGAGCTAAACTGTTTTCACCCCGTGGAATATTGAGGTGGAACACAAACCAAAACCATCCACTGACAAACACTTTTCTACCGTAAACATATCAGGAGAATGGGTGAAACCAGCGGACCACAGACCAGACAAACCACCGTGATGAAGCTGCTGCATCCAGATCTGTGGCAGCACTGAAACAATGAAGGTCAGTTAGATTCATTAAGCTGTGAGCGTGTGTGTGAATAAGTGTGTGCCAGGATGTGAAATTAACTTTTTAAACTTTTAACATTTTTAATGTTTTATACAAAACAAAGAAAAAATGCAACTCTTAAGCAATTTTTTACTGTCTCCCGCAATTTCATCGACACAAATATGCTTAAAACATCACAACTTTCATCGCAACTTTTTAGAAAAGCTGCCGCCAATTCAGGCATTTTAGGAGCAACAATCTGGAAAAACGCCCGCGAAATCCTGGAGGGACTGATCATGTATGTTTTATGATTGCATGCTAACAGTTAAAGACAGATTTAATAAAAGCACCAAAAGCCAAGTCACAGTTTCACATCATTATCTTGGAAAGTAAAAGTCTAGTTGCTCATTTTAGTCATTTCTTCTTGACATTGTTCCTTCATGTTTCCATCACAGCTGATTCTTTTCCTGTTCAACACCATTAAATTCGTCCACTTTGATCTAAATGATGGTTGCTGGATTCCATAAATGAATGTTTTTTTTTTTTTTGCTCATTCTGATCATTGGAGTTCAGGGCTGTTAATTCATCCTGTGGAAACTGTCCAGGTGGAGAACATCTGTCCAGTCCCAGCAGGTCTGTCCACCGTAAACATGAACAGCTTCAGACGCTGACATGGTTTTAAATCCCAGTGTAGAATGTACATCCCTCTGTGTTCTGACTAGTTCTGCTCTACACGTAACAGCAGCAGGAGAAAGGAGACGACCTCATAAACCTTTAGGACCAAATAACTCAGAGCACTTTATCACTGCAGGTCTCAACATTTATAAGTATGTCCATATATATGATCCACACACATGTAGAGTTACTGTCTTGTCTTCTATGTCCATGTAGGAAAATGTCCGTTTATCATGTCCTTTATTCTGCTGATGTTCTCTTGGTGCTTCTGATCTGCTGGAAGCCTTTTCAGAAGGAGGCTCTGACCAGCTACAAGTTGAGGAAACTAGACGTTGCTAGAATCCTGAATGCGTCTCATCTGTGTCCTGGTCCTGGAGCTCTGTAGAGGCGTCTTGAATTGTCCTGACAGATGAACAACATGAGAAGGAAACACTGGACCTCCACTAAACATGTGAATGTGACAAAGAGCTCTGTGAGGATCAGCGTCTGACAGATGGACTGAGCCTCGGTGGAAATCTCTCCATCATGGTGGTGAAGTTGCTGCCAGGCTGCTTTAAAATACTGTTTCCTGTTCTGTTCTCTGAGTCCAAAGCTCCAGTCCGAACGTCTGATTGAGCTTTTTAAAGAGAGACTCCTGATTACCTGCTCAGCTCTTCTCCAAACCATCACCTGGGACACAAACACGAAGCTGATGTTTGAAGTGACCAATCAAATCCACAGAGTGTTAAATGTGACCAGCAGCTGACAGTGGAGCTCTGAACATCCACCATCACTGTGAACTCCATCCTACCTGGAACAACACTGATTCTATGGTTCACAGCTCCATCTAGTGGCGACACTGACTCATTACATTCCCCTAAAGAGGGAAATCCTTTGGTTCCTGCAGAGAATAAACCAGAGGATTGATCCAGTGAAGAGCTGAGAATCAGACTGTAGTGATGCTCATTCTATGGAGACACATGTTGACTGTAGACTCACCTGTAAACCTGCAGTGAAGAGGTTCAGACAGAGGACAGGTGTGATGTTACAGGTGAATCTAAAGACGGAGTCATCAGGACCAAACAGCAGCTGATGGTGTGAAATAAAACTGATGGTCTTTATTGTGTTTGTCCAGCAGATATCAGGAGAGTTTGTTAGAGACATGAAGTGGTCACAGATCAACTCCCTCTGCTGATTCAGGGAGAGGAAGGAGACCAGGAGAGGAGAGCAGGAGAAGAGCTGGATGTTACAGAGCAGACAGTGAGCTGAGCTTTGGACTGAGGCAGGAATGCAGAGGACGGTCAGATAAGATAACAGGTTCAATTACAGTTTTATTACAGCAGATTCAACAACAATCAGACCAAAGTGCAGAAATAAAGGAGATAAAAGCAGTAAAACTCCTCCTCCATGTTGAACTCTGGTTCCAGATGTCTGGAACTTTATTCATGTGTGAAGCTGAAGGAGGAAACAGACCTGACAAGCAGCAGCAGTCCAGAGAAACGTCTGTGTTTGTGTCTGAACAGGATCCAACTGCTGCTCCTCAACGACTGACTCAGGTTCTGGTGAGTTCAGCTGATGAGACGTCTGATAGTTTGTTAGTGATTCAGTCCAAAGAGGCAGAAACCAGCAAACAGCTCGTTTCCTCTGTTCTGACTGCGACACCAGAACAAACCTGACTGGGTGTGGTTTGACTGCTTTTCTGTTCTCTTTCCACTTTAAACCAAAACAACTAAATCTCATGGTGTATTTTTGTGGTTTCCATCAAACCAAACTCAGTCTAACGTCTGATTTTGGACCATCTGGTATCAGCAGTAGAGCTGTGGACAGACAGGCAGCAGACATGAAACGTAGAAACGTTCAAATCAGAGCTGAAAGGACAGAACGAGTCTTAATGACAGCCTGCTGTTGGGAGATTTGGCAACTGAGCAAATGTTCAAACTAGGAAAATAGGATGTGTAAATGAGTCCTAAATAGGAGGCCTGAACTTGGAGCTAAACGCTAAACAAAAGATAAAAGTGTGATCCAATGAGAGTCGATGCAACACGAGGCCAGAAGCAGGAAGCTCTCTGCCTCTGAACACAGCTATGAGTTGAAGTGGAGCTCATGATGGCCGACAAGGGCAGGAAGCCAGGAAATGGCAGGTAGTCAGCAGCATAGACATATATACGTAGACGTTGACTGCTGCTGCCGATTGGAGCCGACGTGCCTACGCGGCGGCCATCTTGGTACAGTGCCACTCGCCCCTACAGTGCATTACGTCTATAGAGGAATGACATGTCTGCACTATAAAAGTGATCATAAATCCATCAGTTGTCAACATATATTGTTTGTTACAAACATCAGACATGGAGGACGGACAGGCAGACATAAATAGAACAAAAGCAAAACAGAAAACGTTCAGGTCTTTATTCAGAGAGTTGCTTGTAGGTATATATTGCATTTGATTATTATTATTATTATTATTGCTATTATAAGTATATTATCAGGTCACTAATATTATAATGTTGCTATTATCATGATCATTTTATTATTAGATCACTATTATTATAGTTAATATTGTTATTTCATGATCATTTTGTTATTATCACCATTATAATTATTATTGCTACTATTATAATCATGTTATTATTATTATCAATATTATTATAATTCTTATTGCTATTATCTTTGTCATTTTATCATTATACTATAATAATGCTATTAGCATTTTATTCTTATCATTTAATTACAATTAATATTTCTATTATTATCATTTAATTATCACTATTATTATAATTAGAATGGCTATTATCATTATCATTTTATTATTATCTCTATTATTGTGATTAATATTGCTATTATCATTTTATTATTTGAGTTGGGGGATTGTATTGCACTTGTTTTTTTGTGGCATCCAGCATCAGTGTCCCCCATCCATATTTAGTCTGGTCTTCCTTGCATCTTCTTCCCATCAACCGAAGTCAGCCACCTTTGTAAACATTTTAAAAAGAGTAATTTAACCACTTTAACCCTTATAGAAGAAACTAAAGAGAGAAAACAGCATATCTGAAAGCACAACATGTCTCAGAATGCGTTATATGATGTGATGATTGATGTGAGCTTTTAGATTGGTCATTTTCACTGTCACAAACATTCTCTGCAGGACTAACGTGGTTAATGTATTTAACAATTAGACAACATGAAGAAAACCGTTGCAGTGTTTGGGGATGAGGAAGATGTTGAAACTCTCTCCTTCACATTAAGGTTAAATACACAATACATGTACATATTAAATACATCCAATATCTATCATTAATCCTCTAACTGGTCAATCACTGCAGTCTAAGGTCTGTTTGTTCCAGACCAGGGACAGTTTATAGATGGAACAACATTGCAAAAATAAGGTCTCAAATTAGTTCTTTCACTAGTGATCAGCTGTGCTCTACGTGGGATAACGTAAAGTGAGCTGGTTATATTGTGGGAGTGGAGAGATTCAGTCCGTCCTGTCAGGATTTATTTCACTATTTAACAACCTGGTATTACTTCTTACGTCCACCTTACCTGTGAAAAGTGATTCCACGGGATCTGGTTTGTGTGTTCTGCTCATTTGAACACCCATAAGCGACACAAAAGTCCGGCATATTTTCATAGTTCTTCTGACATATCTTGTTGATATTTTTGACGCCTGGCGTCGGCATCACACTGATCGCCAGGTCTCTGGAGAGGCACCTGGCTGCAGACCTCCACTGTGAGGTCGCTTCCGCTGCAGACCTCCACTGTGAGGACACCTCCACTGTGAGGACAGGAAATGCACGGATGCATTACAAAATAAAATTGCGCAGTATTGCTAATGCATTAGCAATACAACGTAAAATCAACTAGACCATTGTCTACAGTATATATCGTTTTAATTTATATATTAAACTTGTGATTATTTTGATAATGAGCCCCTTTGTGAGTTTTATTCCTGCTAACAGAATAATCCTTAAATGTTATTTTTAATGCACAGTTACAGTCATAAGAATAGAACAAAGACGTGCTACAGGTGATGAAGACACCACAATAATTACTAATATAATGACAAAGTCGGCGACCGGGGACATCAAATAACAAAAGTGTAACCGTTAGATTCCCGTAAAAGTACTGATATCCCGTTACAGAACTGTCAGAGCCAGCGGCAGATTTCAGAAAGTCTAGCCGAGCTCAGGCTGCTGTCAGCGGGGAGCTGTGAGCGCTGACCGCCTGGTAGTAGCTGTCAAATGGGGACACTCACATCTCCGACATCGTTGGAGTCAATTTTTAAGCAGAATTTATCTTGATAAATTGACCACAGATTTGATGTTTATACAACCACTTTATTGCCTCAAATAATCTTTAAACTAAATTTTGTGTCACAGTCACGATCGTACCGTGGACAAGTGCGTATATTGAGAAACGGCCACATCCACTCGTTAAATGGCTGCTTCTTCTTTTGATTTAATTAGCGGTTAGCAAACCAACTTTACATGCGTTACCGCCACCTACCGGACTGGACGCTTAAAGTGTACTTCTCTGTTTTTTACCCGTTACGTCCTGTCCTGACAGTGGAGGTGTCCTCACAGTGGAGGTCTGCGGCGGAAGCGACCTCACAGTGGAGGTCTGCAGCCAGGTACTCTTGGGTCTCTGTCACTGCGGTGACAGTTTGTTAGTCAGGTTGTTTATTGTCTCTCCTTCAACTACAGTTTCTACTGACAGGTCTCTGTCAGAAGATTGTCTGCTGACAACGTTAAGTAGAATTTATATTTGGGAAGTAAAACCGGCATTTCTAAAACATCCAAGCATCCTGTGTCAAAGCTACATGTGTGCCGTTTGTAACAAATCAAACCGTTTGGAAATCGGTCAAAAATTCAGTGAATAATCCTACTTTAAGATTGTGGAGTACCTCTTACCTGCATAGACTTACATTCACTCCCCCCTCTGCTAGCCCTGTACCAAGATGGCGGAGCTTTAGGCACGTCCCTCCACAGTCAATGCGGCGTCTACGTATATATGTCTATAAATCCACCATCACTGTGAACTCCATCCTACCTGGAACAACACTGATTCTATGGTTCACAGCTCCATCTAGTGGCGACACTGACTCATTACATTCCCCTAAAGAGGGAAATCCTTTGGTTCCTGCAGAGAATAAACCAGAGGATTGATCCAGTGAAGAGCTGAGAATCAGACTGTAGTGATGCTCATTCTATGGAGACACATGTTGACTGTAGACTCACCTGTAAACCTGCAGTGAAGAGGTTCAGACAGAGGACAGGTGTGATGTTACAGGTGAATCTAAAGACGGAGTCATCAGGACCAAACAGCAGCTGATGGTGTGAAATAAAGCTGATGGTCTTTATTGTGTTTGTCCAGCAGATATCAGGAGAGTTTGTTAGAGACATGAAGTGGTCACAGATCAACTCCCTCTGCTGATTCAGGGAGAGGAAGGAGACCAGGAGAGGAGAGCAGGAGAAGAGCTGGACGTTACAGAGCAGACAGTGAGCTGAGCTTTGGACTGAGGCAGGAATGCAGAGGACGGTCAGATAAGATAACAGGTTCAATTACAGTTTTATTACAGCAGATTCAACAACAATCAGACCAAAGTGCAGAAATAAAGGAGATAAAAGCAGTAAAACTCCTCCTCCATGTTGAACTCTGGTTCCAGATGTCTGGAACTTTATTCATGTGTGAAGCTGAAGGAGGAAACAGACCTGACAAGCAGCAGCAGTCCAGAGAAACGTCTGTGTTTGTGTCTGAACAGGATCCAACTGCTGCTCCTCAACGACTGACTCAGGTTCTGGTGAGTTCAGCTGATGAGACTCTGATAGTTTGTTAGTGATTCAGTCCAAAGAGGCAGAAACCAGCAAACAGCTCGTTTCCTCTGTTCTGACTGCGACACCAGAACAAACCTGACTGGGTGTGGTTTGACTTCTTTTCTGTTCTCTTTCCACTTTAAACCAAAACAACTAAATCTCATGGTGTATTTTTGTGGTTTCCATCAAACCAAACTCAGTCTAACGTCTGATTTTGGACCATCTGGTATCAGCAGTAGAGCTGTGGACAGACAGGCAGCAGACATGAAACGTAGAAACGTTCAAATCAGAGCTGAAAGGACAGAACGAGTCTTAATGACAGCCTGCTGTTGGGAGATTTGGCAACTGAGCAAATGTTCAAACTAGGAAAATAGGATGTGTAAATGAGTCCTAAATAGGAGGCCTGAACTTGGAGCTAAACGCTAAACAAAAGATAAAAGTGTGACCCAATGAGAGTCGATGCAACACGAGGCCAGAAGCAGGAAGCTCTCTGCCTCTGAACACAGCTATGAGTTGAAGTGGAGCTCATGATGGCCGACAAGGGCAGGAAGCCAGGAAATAGCAGGTAGTCAGCAGCATAGACATATATACGTAGACGTTGACTGCTGCTGCCGATTGGAGCCGACGTGCCTACGCGGCGGCCATCTTGGTACAGTGCCACTCGCCCCTACAGTGCATTACGTCTATAGAGGAATGACATGTCTGCACTATAAAAGTGATCATAAATCCATCAGTTGTCAACATATATTGTTTGTTACAAACATCAGACATGGAGGACGGACAGGCAGACATAAATAGAACAAAAGCAAAACAGAAAACGTTCAGGTCTTTATTCAGAGAGTTGCTTGTAGGTATATATTGCATTTGATTATTATTATTATTGTTGTTGTTGTTGTTGCTATTATAGGTATATTATTAGGTCACTAATATTATAATATTGCTATTATCTTTATCATTTTATCATTATACTATAATAATGCTATTAGCATTTTATTCTTATTTAATTATAATTAATATTTCTATTATTATCATCATTTAATTATCCCTATTATTATAATTAGAATGGCTATTATCATTATCATTTTATTATTATCTCTATTATTGTGATTAATATTGCTATTATCATTTTATTATTTGAGTTGGGGGATTGTATTGCACTTGTTTTTTTATGGCATCCAGCATCAGTGTCCCCCATCCATATTTAGTCTGGTCTTCCTTGCATCTTCTTCCCATCAACCGAAGTCAGCCACCTTTGTAAACATTTTAAAAAGAGTAATTTAACCACTTTAACCCTTATAGAAGAAACTAAAGAGAGAAAACAGCATATCTGAAAGCACACCATGTTTCAGAATGTGTTATATGATGTGATGATTGATGTGAGCTTTTAGATTGGTCATTTTCACTGTCACAAACATTCTCTGCAGGACTAACGTGGTTAATGTATTTAACAATTAGGCAACATGAAGAAAACCGTTGCAGTGTTTGGGGATGAGGAAGATGTTGAAACTCTCTCCTTCACATTAAGGTTAAATACACAATACATGTACATATTAAATACATCCAATATCTATCATTAATCCTCTAACTGGTCAATCACTGCAGTCTAAGGTCTGTTTGTTCCAGACCAGGGACAGTTTATAGATGGAACAACATTGCAAAAATAAGGTCTCAAATTAGTTCTTTCACTAGTGAGCAGCTGTGCTATACGTGGGATAACGTAAAGTGAGCTGGTTATATTGTGGGAGTGGAGAGATTCAGTCCGTCCTGTCGGGATTTATTTCACTATTTAACAACCTGGTATTACTTCTTACGTCCACCTTACCTGTGAAAAGTGATTCCACGGGATCTGGTTTGTGTGTTCTGCTCATTTGAACACCCATAAGCGACACAAAAGTCCGGCATATTTTCATAGTTCTTCTGACATATCTTGTTGATATTTTTGACGCCTGGCGTCGGCATCACACTGATCGCCAGGTCTCTGTCACTGCGGTGACAGTTTGTTAGTCAGGTTGTTTATTGTCTCTCCTTCAACTACAGTTTCTACTGACAGGTCTCTGTCAGAAGATTGTCTGCTGACAACGTTAAGTAGAATTTATATTTGGGAAGTAAAACCGGCATTTCTAAAACATCCAAGCATCCTGTGTCAAAGCTACATGTGTGCCGTTTGTAACAAATCAAACCGTTTGGAAATCGGTCAAAAATTCAGTGAATAATCCTACTTTAAGATTGTGGAGAACAAAGAAGGGAGGGTCTTTAAGAAAGGAGGTGGTTAAACTTTGGACAGGATTAGATCACAGCCACATATGAATGAAGTCAAACAAGATGATGGCTGAGACGTGGTGGTTGGTTTGAAGAAGGACGGCTTCACAGACAAAGGAGGAGAGTTTAGAAGAAGGTTGCAGAAGCACAGAAGACGGTGTGACGCTGTGTTCAGGGACAGTCTGGACATTTGGCTCATGTTTGTTGTTCCAGCCTCTGGACTGAAGAGACATTATTCACATGAGACTCTAAAGACTGGTTGGAGACTCCTTCTGGAAAGTTTCTACATCCACAATCACAGTCAAGCCTCTGACTGGATATAGAGGACTTGGACAAAGAGGAACATGTCAGATGTTGAAGAGCTTCTAGTAGTTTAGACTGAGTGTTGAGGTGAAGCAGCTGTCCCACAGCTGGACAGGTTTCCTCCAATCACAGCTGTGTGTGTTTGTCATGTGACTGAGAGGAAGGAGGAGGACTAATGTGTGACTCTCCCAGCAGGTTGTTGTGTTTGTCTGCTATGCATCAGTGTGAGGACAGAGAGGAGGGAGTCCCTCCCTCTAAAAGCTCTCTGAGTGGGGACCATGAGAACCAGAGCAAAGCTCAGAGGTGAGATGAGCATCTCTAAGTGTCAGAGCTCAGCTCAACATCACTGCTGTCATTATTCACACTCACAGCTGTGTGTGTGTTGAAGCCCAGAGCAGCAGCATCCACACTCTGCTGGACCTGGACCTGGACCTGGACCTGGACCTGGACCTGGACCTGGACCTGGATCCAGCTGTGTGTCCATGAAGAGTGACCAGTCAAAGTATCTTCCTCTTGGTTTCAGACGGTCTCCAGATGGAAGGTGAGACAGTCAAACTGACAGAAAGACGTTTCAGACTCAAAGCTGGTTTTTGTGTTTATTAACAGCTTGAAGATTTTTTCCTTCAGTTTTTATTTGTTCTGGTTTTGTTTCAGGATCCAGCAGCAGAGACCAGACTGTCCTGAACCCAGCTGTCTGTCCTTCAACAGCGACGACTCGAAGGGTTTCTGGATTAACTTTAAAGGCGTCCGTCCGTCTGCTGATCAGATGTAAGCTGTAACTGACAGAAAGAGTCAGTGACTGTAGAAAAGAAGTGGTTTGTACGACGTGTTGTCCGACCTGCTCTGAAAGCCAAAGTGTTTGTGTCTGTTGTGAACGTCCACGTCACAGCGAGGGGGAGACATGATGAGGTTTAACTGTGGAGATGACTTGTTCCATGTTCAGAGTCTCCTGAAGACGTTGATGGTGTCGTAGCTGCTGTTTGTCTCTGTGTGGACAGACGTACTGACATCTAAGTGTTGATGTTGATCCACAGAGTGGAGCAGCAGAGCTCAGAGGTTCCCACAGCTCCGTCTGTCCAGCAGCATCACCTGGACTCCATATTCATGGTGCGTACATGAACAACAAGGTCTGGTCCATGTGTTGTGTTCAGGCGTCTCCATGCTGCTCTTTGTAGACCAGTGGACTGTCAGTGTGTCCAACATGGATGTGATGTTTGGCTCCATGGTTTCACTCTGATGGCTCATTGTCACATTTGTGTGTTCCAGCTGCTGGAGGACAACATGGTGACTTTTGTGAAGAAGGAGCTGAAGAAGATGCAGAAGAGTCTGAGTCCAGATTACCCACAATGCTCAGGGAGTCAGAGGGAGGATGAGGAGGGTGAGGATGAAGAGCAGAGGAGCAGCAGAGAGATGTTCCAGCAGATCACAGTGTTGTTCCTGAGGAGGATGAAGCAGGAGAAGCTGGCTGACTGTCTGCAGAGCAGTAAGAGGATTTGTGTCGAGACTGAAGCTGCTGATCAACAGAACATTTACTAAAGTCTCCAGATAGATTCAGACTCATTCTTTAGGGGACAAACTGTCATGTTCACTTCATTGGTCCTTTGCTGCTTTAATATCCAGGTTACTTCTACTTCACTGTTTCTTTCTTGTGTTTTCATTCAGAACTTCCTGCAGTTTGTGGACGTAAACTTAAAGGTGGCTTGAAGAAGAAGTTCCAGAGTGTGTTTGAGGGCATCGCTAAAGCAGGACAGCCGACCCTCCTGAATGACATCTACACAGAGCTGTACATCACAGAGGGAGGGACTGCAGAGGTCAATGAAGAACATGAGGTCAGACAGATTGAAGCAGCTTCCAGGAAAGCAGACAGAGCAGAAACAAGCATCAGACCAGAAGACATCTTTAAAGGCTCACCTGGAAGAGATGGACCAATCAGAAGAGTGATGACAAAGGGAGTGGCTGGCATCGGGAAGACAGTGTTAACACAGAAGTTCACTCTGGACTGGGCTGAAGACAAAACCAACCAGGACATCCACTTCATGTTCCCACTGACCTTCAGAGAGCTGAATGTGCTGAAAGAGAGAAAGTTCAGCTTGGTGGAACTTGTTCATCACTTCTTCAGAGAAACCAAAGAAGCAGGAATCTGCAGCTTTGAATTCTTCCAGGTTGTGTTCATCTTTGATGGTCTGGATGAGTGTCGCCTTCCTCTGGACTTCCACAACAATGAGGTCCTGACTGATGTGACAGAGTCCACCTCAGTGGATGTGCTGCTGACAAACCTGATCAGGGGGAACCTGCTTCCCTCTGCTGGCCTCTGGATAACCACACGACCTGCAGCAGCCAATCAGATCCCTCCTGACTGTGTGGACATGGTGACGGAGGTCAGAGGGTTCAACGACCCACAGAAGGAGGAGTACTTCAGGAAGAGATCCAGAGATGAGCAGCAGGCCAGCAGCATCATCTCCCACGTGAAGACATCACGAAGCCTCCACATCATGTGCCACATCCCAGTGTTCTGCTGGATCACTGCTACAGTTCTGGAGAAGATGCTGGGAAGCAGAGAGGGAGGAGAGCTGCCCAGCACCCTGACTGAGATGTACATCCACTACCTGGTGGTTCAAGCCAAAGTCAAGAAGGTCAAGTATGAAGGAGGAGCTGAGACAGATCCACACTGGAGTCCAGACAGCAGGAGGATGATTGAGTCTCTGGGAAAACTGGCTTTTGAGCAGCTGCAGAAAGGAAACCTGATCTTCTATGAGTCTGACCTGACAGAGTGTGGCATCGACATGAGAGCAGCCTCAGTGTACTCAGGAGTGTTCACACAGATCTTTAAAGAGGAGAGAGGACTGTACCAGGACAAGGTGTTCTGCTTCGTTCATCTGAGCGTTCAGGAGTTTCTGGCTGCAGTCTACATGTTCCACTGTTACACCAACAGGAAGAAGAAGGTTCTGGAGGACTTCCTGGGAACAGACTGGAAATATAAGAACAGAGACACTCTGGATGTGTTCCTGAACAGAGTCATGGAGAAATCCCTCAGCAGTAAAAATGGTCACCTGGACCTTTTTGTTCGCTTCCTTCATGGCCTCTGTCTGGAGTCCAACCAGAGACTCTTAGGAGGTCTGCTGGGTCGGACAGAGAACCATCCAGAAATGATCCAGAGAGTCATCAAGAACCTAAAGAAGATGAAGAGTTATAAAATGTCTCCAGACAGAAGCATCAACATCTTCCACTGTCTGATGGAAATGAAGGATCTCTCAGTCCATCAGGAGATCCAAGAGTTCCTGCAGTCAGAGAACAGATCAGAGAAGGAACTCTCTGAGATCCACTGCTCAGCTCTGGCCTACATGCTGCAGATGTCAGAGGAGGTTCTGAATGAGTTGAACCTGAAAAAGTACAACACATCATATGAGGGAAAATGGAGACTGATTCCAGCTGTGAGGAACTGCAGAAAGGCTGAGTGAGTCCAGATGTGATGAACATGATCAGTCAGTAGATCAGTGGTTCAGTTCTTCAGATGTTCTCACCAGAACATCTCATTATTCTCAGAGCTCCACTGGTTTATTTCAAACATCTCATGTCAGCTGAGTTCAGTCTCAGATGTTCTTGAGCTGCTTCAAACGCTGTGAACATGCAGATGTTTCATTTCCTGTGTTTAAAGCTGTTAAATGAATGAACACAGTTCTTCTGTTTCATTCTCATCATTGTTCCATCTGACGGATGTTTCTTCTGGTTCTTCCTCTGGCTGATGGAGGAAACATGCAGATCTGCTGAGACACATGAAGAACTGTAGAGGTTCTGATGTGGAAGCATTTGACCGTTTTCAGTGAAGCAGTAAAGTTCTGATCACATGAGGAGGTTCTGAAATCAGTCTTGTAATCAGACAAACAGCTTGAACCAGATGATTTCACTGTTTAGAGTTTAAAATCAGATCAACATGTCTGAAGTCTGGGAGAACTGCTTTCATGGATTATTGCTGTCTCTGTTATTCATTGGTTTTTAATCAGTTCTTTGTCTTTATTTCATTATTTTACAGTTGTTCTTTGCTTCCACTGTATTTATTCTTTTGAAGTGTCGTCTGTAGCTTCAGTTTCTCTGGTTTAAATGACTTAAAGTTGTTTTTGAAACGTGCTGATAGAAAAATGAATGTGATGATTTAAAGTGAGTTTGTAAGTTGAGCTGAAGCAGCTGCTGTGGCCACACGTGACAATGAGGAGATGATGTTGATGCTGGAACAGTGGTTTGGTTTCTCAGCTGGAGAATAATCCTGAGCTCAGTGAAGTGATTCAGTCACTTGTCCAACAGTTTGTATCTGAAGCTGCTTAACTTGGACATGAGGCTCCGTAAACTAGTGATCCTACAAAGACTGACGCTGCAGAGTGAGTTGAAGTGAGTCATGGAGCATCTGATTGGTTCTGAACTCAGCTGTTCTTTCTAAAGAGGGAAGTGGTGTTCCAGAGTCCAGACTTTCCATCTGTCCTGATGTTCAGTCACTCAGAGAAAGAAACTGTGCTGTTCTCTGTCTGGTTGCTGCAGAGAAGAGTCGTATGAGGAAATGCTCAGAGGTGTGAATCTATCAGAGCAGAACGGTACAAGTCAGACTGTTTCCACAGATCTGATCCACTCAGAGTCACAGTTGTGTTTTTAATGCTACAAACCCTGAGAACATGTTTGAGTGACGTCATGTTGGAACTAATTACAAGGACAACAACAAGTTTTTCACAAGTTCATCAAAGAAGGTTGAGGACCAAAGTTGACCCAGTCGTCTGTCATCACATCACAATATGTCCTGGTGTTGATCTTTACTGGTGTCCAGGTGTGATGTTGTCCAGGATCACTTTCATTGTGTAGCGTTTGACAGCAGACTGGAGATGTTCAGGGATGGAGGTGAAGCTGACAGCAGCAGGTCCACAGCAGAGACATCATCATCTTTCTACTGGAACTGTTGACTGAGCTCAACTCAGTCACAACATCCTGAGTCTCAGTAAAAACAGTGGACAGAACATGTTCTTCTGGTCCAGATGTTCTCCTGAGAACTTTGTGGAGTCAGACGTGGGATCAGATCACACTGACAGACTGTGGACAGTGTGGAAGCCTGAATGTAACTCCATCTTCTGTCCTCCATCTGCAGATGAAAGCAGACAAAGGTTCAAAGTGTTGAGGTGTGAGAGAGGCTGATGAGAATTCAGCTTCATGTCCAACAGTCAGAGAAGATCAGCTGAACCACTGATGTGAAGAACTAAATGTCCAACAGGACCAGTCCAGATGTTCTGCTATCAAATGCATGAAGGAAATATAAAGTGTCTTTCATCATAACATGTTTTATCTTTTATGTTTCATTACAGACTTACTTACTGTGGACTCTCAGAGAGTCACTGTGAAGTCGTGGCCTCAGCTCTGAAGTCCAACCCCTCCCATCTGACTCAACTGGACCTGAGTAGAAACTACAACCTGCAGGATTCAGGAGTGAAGCGTCTTTGTGATGGACTGAAGAGTCCAAACTGTAAACTGGAGACTCTCAGGTCAGTTCACTGACTGGTGATGGTTTTTCTACATGTTCACTTTAAATCACTGAAGTTTGAAGTTTTTATTAATGAGTTTTGAGGATTTTAGTGAAAACAGTGTGAAGATGTTTGAGATTGTTGAAGTGTGAATAAATGTCCTGATCAGCTGACTGCAGGGTTCCAAGATGGAGGACAGAATCCACAGTCCTGCTGTGTGTCTGAATGTAAAGCTGATGTGAAAGTGATGTGAGGCTTCAGCAGTCTGACTTCCACACATCCAGTCAGGATGTTTGTGTTTCCACAGTGTTTGTGCTGAGCTGCAGTGGAGCCTCAGGAACTCAGAGAGGGAGTTTAGTTCTCAGTGATGTGGACCTGATTAGTGTCAGTCAGAAGCTGAAGCTGGATGTTAGAGTGAGCTGAGCTCATGAAGGGATTCCTCACAGTGGAGTTGTGTTAGGAAGAGAACACTGGACAGTCAGTGTGGACAGCAGGAATCAGAATCCTCTGTAATGTACAGATGACATGTGAGTCATTCCATAGCAGCTCACCTGGGGCCTCCCAGCTGACGTCTGAATCCACCTGATGGACATTTGAACAGGATCATTTCCAGGAAGGATTGTTTGATGTCTTTGAAACTGTGTGAAGGGAATGTCTTGGTATCCATTGAAATGTATTAAAACATTCCAGATGTTCTGTTGCTCCTTCATGATTTAAACATGAGATGAAAATGACTGGTTTCCTAGTTTCCAGTTTAACATCACATCTGGTGTCTTTAACTGTCAGGTAGATGTTTGTCTTCTGTTCCTTTCAGGTTTTCTATGTGTGGATGGTTCCTGTTGAGCTGTTCTGTCTTTAGTTCAGGACATAAACAGTTGTAGTGGTTCTGGTCGGTGTGGAACAGATGATCCATCCAGCTCCATTCATGTAATCACCAAGACAGAAAGTGTTCCCAGTGGACAGACTGGAACCAGTTTGGTGTTGTACTGGGTCAGTGACTCCAACCATCACAGAAATGTTGTGGATCTTTTGTCCATGGACTCATCAAATAGTGGACTGATTGTTTGAGCTGTAATTAAAGCAGTGATGACAAACATCTTCTGCTTCAGGTTCTGCTGATGTTCTTCTTCTCTCTGCTTTGTGTGGTTTGAAAGTGAAGATGTTTGTGTTTAGAAAACAGTGTGAAGACGTCACCTTGTCCTCTGAACACTGATGGACACTTTCCACTATCAATGACAGATGATCAATAATGAGATGATGTG
Organism: Dascyllus trimaculatus; assembly: GCA_024666655.1. Classification (NCBI taxonomy): domain Eukaryota; kingdom Metazoa; phylum Chordata; class Actinopteri; family Pomacentridae; genus Dascyllus; species Dascyllus trimaculatus. The sequence continues at coordinate 23,333 of JAMOIN010000458.1, forward strand.
AATGTAGAGTCCTGATTGAAATGTGTCCATGGTTCCAGAACATGAAGATCTTCTAGAGTCTGGAGCCTGGTCTTGTCCTGGTTTCCTTCCTGTGTGTTTCTGTGACTCTGAGCAGGAAGTGAAATAAATGTCCGAGTGTTTTTCCTGGTGTTTGTTGCTCAGCATCAGTTTGTATGGATGGAGCCGCTGGTGGAGCTGCAGAGTTTCAGAGCTGAAGTCACTCCGTCTTTACTGGAGCAGCAGCATGTTGTCATTAATATGAATGAGAGCTCTTCTTCTCTGGTTCTGTTGGACTGTTGGAAGCTGCTTCCTGTTGGCTTCAGCTGTTTGGAGTTTCCATTTGATCAACTTGTACATTGAGAAGCTTCTTCAGCTCTGAACACATGATGGACCTCTGGATGGTTTCAACAAGGAACTCTGTCTCCTCAACTCACTTCTTTTATTCTTTATTCAGTTTGTGGAACTGCAGGTTGTCAGAGATCAGCTGTGATTCTCTGGCCTCAGCTCTGAAGTCCAACCCCTCACATCTGGAACATCTGGACCTGAGCTGGAACGACCTGAAGGATCCAGGAGTGAAACATCTGTGTGGTTTTGTGGAGAGTCCAGACTGCAGCCTGAAGACTCTGGGGTCAGTTCACTGACTGTCTGTTACTGTTGTAGATCTGATCTGTGTTTTTGTTCTTCCTTCTTTTATACGACATCAACACACATCATCCTCCAACATAAGTTAGAACAGAACATGGGGGGTTCTATAAAATGACTATCAGCTTCTTTTTTCTAACAAAGGTCAGCAGTTAGGGGAAATGTACATTTTCCATTTCTTCCTCATGTCCTCAGATTTCCAGTCCTGGAGCCTCAAAGAGAAAGTAGTTCTTTCCACTGCATAGATTTCATAGATAGGATCAAAGCAGTCCTTCATAGATGTTCTGTCTGCTTCAAGGCTTTTCTTTGTGATTGCTGCTCCAGCTGCTGCACTCAGACTTCCAGACAGTTCCTTAGTTGTCATGTTTGTGGTGGTTGAAGACAGGAGTCCAGAAGAAGTTGGTCCCAGTTGAAACTTCTTTGTGTGTGGAATAGAGTTTCTAGTGTGGAATGAATGTTCCGGCAGAAAGAGTGAACCTTTGGACAGTCCCAGAACACCTGATAGTGGTTAGCATCCTGAGAGCCACAGTTCCTCCAGCAGCTGGAGGCTCCTGAACACTGAGATGATTGAGCAGGACTAATAAATACCTACAAAGACTCTTCCAGCCAGATGTCCTCCAGAGAGGTGAGCCTGAGATCCTCCATTAAATTCACAGTATTCAGTCCAACCTTCTCCTGGATGAACTTCTTCCTCTCCCTTTCCCATGTGTGTTTGATGTATGTGCTGCCTACTATTTAGATGTCCTGGAGCCCCTCAGAAAGTCTGGATGTTGCTTTCAGCCCCGAGTCCTTCTTAAATGCACTAATAGAGACTTTCAGCAGGTGGTTTTCAGAAGCAGCTCTACTCTTTGTCATGGAACTGTTTATGTGATGGTGGATCTGCAAACATCTCAAGATCAATCTCTGTTTTTAAGCCATGGAGCCCCAAAGTGTCTGACAATCCTTCAGTGTACCTGATCAGAGGAAGTAGAGTCTGACTAGAGGCCCGAGGCGCCCATCCCTTACAGCTGACGTCCCATTTGTTTGGGGTGAAGTCACAATCATGAGAGCACCATTTAAGGATCTTGATCTCCTCCAACAGGCCACTTCTAGGGAGAACATTTCAGCAGAGCTTCAGAGATAAACTGATCCAGTTAGTAGCTGTTTCCACCAAGGTTTTAATGAGTCTTTATCTCCTAACTGAGCCTGAATAGGAACTGCCCCGGACACATTCTCTCCAGTTTCTCTCCTTCTGGCTTGGTGGTCAGAGTCGCACCAACAATAGAGGATCCTCAGCTGGGCTGCTTCATGCTCGTCCTTAAGGCAGGGGAGAGCAAGTCCAGCCCTCTTCTTTGTCAGCTGAAGAGTTTTAAATGTGATCCCAGGGTTTCTTCCATGCTAAATGTATGCTGATAATAATTGATCCCATTCATTCCACTGTCTGTCAGGTATTTCAGCTGGAAGAGTGTGAAACAAACACAGCCTTCTCTGTAAAATCTTCATCTTTACAGACTCAGTTCTTGACTCAGAGCCTAGTATTGGTATCAGACTCCATCTGGTTATGTCCTCCTTTAACTTTTGACTCAGTTGGTTTAAGTTTAGAGCGTATAGATCTATCAGATCTTTGCTATGTTGACCCCCAGGTATCTCATGTGTTCTTGGTCCCTCTGTAGTTTGATATTAGATGTTATGTTCCTGCTTGGCTTCTACTCCAAACTCAGCACTTGGTCTTTTTAATATTCTAGTTATAGCCTGAGACAGAGCCAGAAACATCCAAGAATGACAATAATTTCAAAGTTGGACTCTCTGACTTTGTCACATAAATTAAAATGTCATCTGCAAACAATGAGACTTTATATTCTTGGTTGAACATTTTTATCCCTTCAGTCTTTTTGTCCTGAATGATTCCCTTCCTCAATGCTTCAGTAAACATCACAAAAAGTCCTGTCTAGTCCCTGTTTCCAGGTCGAATGAGTTCCATATGGTCCTGTTAGTTTTCATCCTTGCCCTTGGATTGCTTTACAATGCTTGAATAGTTTTATTAACAGTCTGGTGAAAACCAAATTTCTGTAGTACTTTATATTAAAACTCCCAACTAACTCGATCAAACACCTTTTTCTGCGTTGGGACTCACTAATGCTGAATGCATTTTATTTTTAACTACATGACCAATCACATGCAGGGAGGATATTGTCTTGTGTCTGCCTTTGTTAAATGAAACCCGTCTGATCTGGACTTATCATCTGGGGAAGGATATTCTCAATTCTTTTTGCCAAAATATGGGTAGAGACCTTATAGTCTGGGTTCAGTCCACTGATGGGCCGATAGCGTCACACTCCAGTTCATCTTTACCCTCTTCTGCTATCACAGATCACTGCTTCTTTCCACCAGGAGGGACTTCAGCCTGTTTTTACCACATGGTTCTATGTGGCCTTCATTCTAGGGATCACATGCTCTTTCATTTCCTTGTACCACTCCGATGGGAAACCGTCCGGCCCCGGTGCCTTATTGGGTTTTAATGTAATGCTGCCTTTTAACTTCTTCATCTGTAGTTTCACTGATAACAAGCTTTTATTGTTCGTCCCTCATGTTGGGTCGTTTTATCAAGTCAGAAAAGGCTTCCATCCTTAACTCATCTGTTCTGGGTTGTGTTTATACATTTCTGAACATCTTTTATTCTTTATTCAGATTGAGATGCAGTTTGTCAGAGATCAGCTGTGATTCTCTGGCCTCAGCTCTGAAGTCCAACCCCTCCCATCTGGAACATCTGGACCTGAGCTGGAACACCTGAAGGATCCAGGAGTGAAACATCTGTGTGGTTTTGTGGAGAGTCCAGACTGCAGCCTGAAGACTCTGAGGTCAGTTCACTGACTGTCTGTTACTGTTGTAGATCTGATGTGTTTAATGACGACTGAAGCTCATCTATGTTCCAACAGAACTTCCATCCATGAAGCTGTAAATCTGCTCTGGGCCACATTTTCTGTTTGTGTCCTAAATTCAGTTTGTTGAGACCAAAGTGGAGTGTTTGTATCAGGAAGTGTAGAAAATGTTCCTGTTGGTTGTTGAAGGAATGAATGTTTGTAATTAGAGCTGAAGAGTCACATGTGGATCCAGAAGATCCTCTGAACTCAGATCAGTTAGAAGAGACTAAGTTTGAGCTGCACATTCAGAACCTGAACACATCTGATGGATCATCAATGATCTGATCTACATCTTTTATTCTTTATTCAGATTGTTTAACTGCAGTTTGTCAGAGATCAGCTGTGATTCTCTGGTCTCAGCTCTGAAGTCCAACCCCTCACATCTGGAACATCTGGACCTGAGTGGAAACAACCTGAAGGACTCATCAGTGAAACATCTGGAGGATCTTGTGGAGAGTCCAGACTGCAGCCTGAAGACTCTGAGGTCAGTAGAAGGTTCCAGTCAGTCAGTTTTCTACTAAACAGTCAGTATCAGAGCAAAGATCCAGTGTCTCCTGTAAACCTGCAGCTTCTCAGTGAAGCTGTGAAGCAGAATGGAGACAGACTCCAGGACTGGACAGGAACACAGAGACAGCAGTCAGCCAATCAGAGGAGCCACAAGCTGGTTGTCATCATGTGTTTGAGTGGATGTGAAGCCCACTGTTGTTGTTGTGTTGATGTGTTGAGGACATGAAGCTGATTCCAGCTGACAGCCTTCCAGATGTGCACAGACAGTGGTCCTCCTCCATCAGAGGGTCCATCAGGTCTGATCTGACTGGTTGTTGTCTCATGTCAACAGTGATCAGCTGATCAGGTCCTGCTGCTCTTTATGCTGATGATCAGCTGATCAAACTCATTGATCTCCTCTGCTCTTTCTTCTTCTCTCTGCAGATGGAAGAAGTGATGCTGATCAGGACGGTGTTTGTTCTGAGAGGATGAAGTGTGTCCTGATGATCCAGAGGTTGAAGCAGCAGCAGCTGGTGTGTAGAGACTCTGACTGGACCCTGTTACTGGGAGGTGGACTGGGAACCAGTGTAAAGTGTGTTGTTACCACTGTGTAGTTTAGTGCTGCAGCTCCACACTGTGAATAATGTCCACATCAAGCATCTGTGTTTTTCTGAGCTTAGAAAATAGAATCACAACATTAAATCAGTAAAAATATCTTTGTGTCATGTTTATTAATGTATGTGAAAGAAAATGTGTCTCTGCTGAGGATTAAATAAAGTCAGTCTTTTCTTTGTCCAGTTCTATTAATTCCAGACAATAACTGGTGGAAGCTCAGAAGAAGTATGAATTCATGTTTTAGCTGTAAAACCAAGAGCAGGTCAAAGCTGTGAATCATGTCCACATCAAGCGTCTGTACTTTTACTGATACTAATCTGTTCTTCTACAACGTGTGGCCACAAACCTGAACTATTCTACTGGATTGAATCAAAGCAAACATCCTTTTCCAGATGTTTGCTGTTGTTTTCACACTTTGACAGATTCTTTGACGTGTTTCTTCACGTTGTTCCAGATGTTCAGCGTCCTTCAGCTCCTTCTGCTGCAGAGCTTCTGTCCTTGAAATGACGCCTGAACAGAGACACTGAGAGTTCAACACACCTCATGTTGTTCAGGAGGCCTCCGTCTCACTTCCACTGTTTTCAGTCCCGAACAGCTCAGAAGAGCCAAGTGACCCAGACGGACCCGGATGTGTGGCGTCGATGAGGACGTTCCCTCAAACTGGTATTTACAGAACTCCAATAGGCCCTGAACGCAGCACCAACACTAAACCCAGCCCTGATGTAGCGGCAGAGCTCCAGAGGTGCAGCAGCTGGAAACACAGATCCATAGCAGAGAGAAGTTCTCCTGGAGACATGCTCCATCCTTCACATGACACACAGAGACCTTCACCACGTCCACTACTTCCTGTTTCACAACCAGTGATCCTCGTCTATGGTGGGGGTTGGCTTCCAGAACCCCTGTGATGGATAAAACCTGTCAAGTGGTGACCTTATATCTGTTTTATTATTGATATATATTGTAAGGCTCTATAAACCCTCCCCATGCTGTTACTAACCTTTACCACTCTTATAAACACTGGCTTCAATCAGAGACCGACCAGCTCAAGAGGAAGCGGCCGTAGAGACCATGAAAAGTGAACCGTGATATGTTGAGGGACCGCTGGACACCGTGTCAACAACATGGAGGTCCGACTGCATCCGGTGGGATTTAGCAGACATGAACCTGTGACTGATTCATCCAAGCTCCTGTGCTTCAGAGGTTGACTGTAGTTTAGTGCTGGAGCAGGTTTCCATGTGATGATCTGTGAACCAGCCTCAGTGTTTCCTCTCTGACAGGAGGAACCTTGTAGCAGTGAACACGGCAGGCAGGGGGCGCTGTTTCACTGCTACACTCAACCTCAGAGGCTGAAAACCTTCCTGGCACATTTTCATCTTCATGTTTGATCAAATCAGTCCCTCAGACCTCAGAACCAGCTGGTCCTCCATCACTGATCAGAGTTCTACCTCCAGACTATGGATGTCTCCTTGGAGTCCACAGAGGGGGGTCCACACTGATCCTTTAATGAGCCTCAGAACCTCATCAGTCCAGCAGACAGACACAGGACATGTAGGATGAAATGACTGCATGTTGGACAATATTCAAGTCATTTTCAGTCTTTGAGCATTTTAATCAGTTTTCTGTCATTTAGACACATTTTGACTCCTTTAGGCCAAATGTGGAGTTATTCAGGACAGATCAGCTAATTACTGTGATTCTGGACAACTTTAGTTTAATTTCAGTACTTTTTGAGTCATTTTGGACAATTTAGGAATATTTTTGCATAATTTTGAGCATTTTTATGTGATTTTGGGCCATTTTTAACTCATTTTTCCTGAATGAGAAGACTCAAAAATACAAGTAAGTATACAGACAGCCTACATATCTCCATATAAATGCAAACATATATACATGTACACACACCCTACATAGAGACAAACACACCCATATACATACACAGACATAGATACACATGTACATATATAGAGGTTATGAAGGTGAGGCAGAAAATACAGCAACAGCTACCAGTTATATCTCCATTCCATAAACCACTAACCCTTAGGATACATAAATTTATCCAGCGCGGCTCCTTTTTGCCTCCCTTTTTTTGTTTACATTAAAACCTTTGGACTCCCTCTATACACATTGACAAAAAACAAAGCTGCCAGGGTAAAATAGGGCTGAGATGAAAGATATTAATAACAATTAAAATGCTTAGACAACTGAGAAGAAAAGAAAAAATGATAATAATAAAAAATAAAAAAAACTACATCTCAGGAAAATCAGAAAAAACAGAACAAATTCACAGCTTACAAGGATTTTGAACAACCCAGAAGACAGTTACATGTTTTGAAGTTTTGAACACTTTAGATCCCGCAGAGATTTCAAACTTCCCACAGATTTCAATAGTTCTAATTGCTTTAAGATATTCTAGTTTTGCAATTGTACTTAAGTATACTTTAACGTTTTTGTAAAAAACTAAAAAGATTGGTTTTTGCCCAGAGAATTTACATTTATGGATGTAAGACTTTGCTAAAAGAAGCAGTAAGTTAATCACAAAAGCCTGATCCTTACTAATGTTATCTGAGAACAAACCAAATATGACGTATTGATAGAGCAGGTTAAACTTCACATGTCATTTTACAGAGATAAATTTGGTTACGTCCTTCCACAGCTTCTTTGTGAACTGGCAATGCCAAAAAATATGTGGCACTTAGAAAATGTATTGATGAACTGGATAGCCGGCTTTACTTTACTTGCAAGGCATTTTTGAGAAACAGTGTGGTATCATCAGCCAGTTGACTGATGAGAATGGATTGGTTGGCTGTTGAGATGCCCTCCAAGCTTTGACTTTTGATATATGTACAAAATACCTGTGCAACAACCAGGAAAAGATAAACTGCAACTGGGCAACCCTGCCTCATCCCACGTTCAAGATAGAAGCGCTGGGTTGTGCCATTTGTCAGTTTCACAGTCCCATTACTGTTAGTGTATAGTATTTTCATGGCATTACAAAAGTAACTCCCAAAGCTGCACCTTTCAAGACAATGGAACATGAAGAGGTGCTCAACTGTACCAAATGCCTTATGGAAGTCCAAGAACAGGATATAACTGTCATCTATAATCAGGTCAGAATAATCAATAAGGTCAAGAACTAATCTTATATTGTTAAAAATGTGTCTCCTGGGCATAAAGCCTGACTGATTTTCTTCTATAATTGAATCCAAGACACATTGAAAACGTTTTGCAAATATTAAAGCGAAAAGTTTGTAATCATTATTCAATAAGGTTATGGGCCTCCAATTTTCAATAAGGAGCTGATCTTTTTTAGGTATTAAGTTAATAACCCCTTGGGTCATTGTGGCCGGGAGCTCTCCTTTTGCAATGTTTTCTAAAAACACTTTGAACAAAAATGGTGCCACCAACTCAGCGAACATGATATAAAATTCTGCAATTATTCCATCATTTCCAGGTGACCGATTGCTTTTCAGGCGTTTTATGGCATCCTTTACCTCCTGCTGACTAACTGGAAGCTCACATCTTAGCTTGTCTTCATAACTTATAGTTTGAACTATAAGTCGACAGAAAAATGTTTCCATTTCTCTATAATCAAATTTTGTCTTGTAAAGACATGAAAAATAATTGTAACAAAACCGGGATTTTGTCTTTGCATCATCTGTAACATTTCCTTCAATATTCAGCTCGGAGATTGAGTTATACTTAGCTCTAGACTTCTCCAGGTTAAAAAAATAGGAAGTCATCTGCTCCCCCTCTTCCAACCACTTTTGCCTCGACCTAATAAAAGCCCTTCTGCTTTCCTTTTAAATATGTCATCAAGTTTCTTTTGCAGTTCTGTCAGTTTCAATTTATCATTTCCTGTTAGGCTTTCAGGTGAGACGGAAGTGAGAGCAGTAATTTGAGAAATAACGTCCTCCTCTGTTTTACGTCTTGATTTTACTAAATTGCTGCCGTAATTTCTCGTGTATCTACCAACTTCATATCTGAGAAGTTCCCAGTTTTTACAGTACATCTCTTCACGTTGGGCTTTGCCCCAATAGTAATTTATCAGTCTGGTCAGTTCAGCTTTTACATTATCATGTTTAAGTAAGGAACCATTCATCTTCCAGTAAGAATTTTTTTTGGCACAGGTGCTGCCTGGAGACAGAATTATATCAATGGATACTGCTCTGTGGTCAGTCAAAGGGATCGGCAAAATATGAACAGATATGGAGTCCTTATGCAAGGAGCTTGGCACAAGCCAATAATCCAATCTTGATTGCCTGGAGCCATCCCTGTTACTGCATGTAAACCATCTATTGTTAGGAAACTTCTCCCTCCAAATGTCAATTAGATCATACTTATTCATTAATGCTTTTAGGGATCAGTTTGCGACTTTCTTGCTGTTCATTTATGACTACATTAAAATGGCCACCAATGATTACATATGCATTAGGAAACTGTAGAGTGAGAAGACTAATTTTGTGGTCCAGAGTTTCAAGATGCCTTTCATTCTCCAACCTGGCTTTGTATCCATAGATATTAATCAAAATGAAAACGTCATTCTTTAATTTAACTACTAAACATACAAAATGACCATGAGTATCAAGTCCAGAGTGCAACACATCTCCCCCAAAATTGGATTTTATAATAGAGACCCCTGCAGAATGCACTGATCCATGTGAAAACCAGATGGTATTACCTCATTGCTTTTTCCAGAAAACTGAATCCTCGGTCACTGAGTGGGTTTCTTGTAAAAAGGCAAAATCGACTTTAAGCTGTTTAATAAATAGAAATAAAGCTTTACGCTTAACTCATCCCTTAATCCCCTGGCATTTAAAGAAACAATGGACAAAGACATTTAGGAGGCTAAAAAAAATAAAAGTACAACAACACATGTAAACAAAAACAAAACAAAACAAAGCAAAAATTATAACCTTAGGCAAACTTCAGAAAATGCACCAACTAAAGTAGGCAGGTCGATTTCACCTGCAGCACCTTTTCATTCAAACAATTTATGTCAAAAGGAACAACAGTCATATTGTCAAACTATAGACCGGCCTTATACAGGAACATCAAGGGATACGTTTTACTAGTAGAACTAAACACTGTATGGCCAAACGTATCAGTAGACCTGTATTTATCTTCACAAAGGTCATTCAGGGAGGATTATCTCACCTTCCCTTCAATGAAGGCACGGGCCCCGACGTAGTCGGCCTTCTTATGGGCGGCGGTGCTCTGTCCACATACGGCCAAAGCCTCTCCCTCGTTCCCGGTCCCCTTTAGAGAAGTCGGCTTTGAAAAGTAGCCTGTTGTCTTTTAGATAGGCAGATGTCTTTGCAGCTTCAAACACAGCATCTCTGTGGAACCGATGGCGGAACTGGATGATAATAACTCTGGGATCCTCTCCGGTTCTCCTCCCGAAGCCCAGCCTGTGCGCGACATCAATGTACTCCGCCATCATTTCAGCTGTCAGGCATCACATTTTGACAGATCTCAATCACCCGATTGCGAACATCTTCCGAGTCTGACTCAGGTACTCCCAACAGTCTCAGGTTTTGACGCCTGCTGTGAGTTTCCAGTTGATCGACTCTTTTATGCAACTGGCCCAAGGGCTGCTCAACATGTGCAACTTTCTGCTCCACATTTGTTACTTTATCCTTTACAGCAAATTGTTCATGCATTTCCAAATTCGTGCTCATCCTCCGTAGCTTTCTTCTTTGCAGCTGGTGACTTGCCCGGCGTAACCGGGAGAGGAGGAAAGCCGTCTTCATAACCGATGTTGTTAGCCGCTTGAGCGTAATCATGTCCACCCGTTGCTAAAGTTTGAACCGGGCTTCTCTGTCCCGCAAAGGAAAGATTTCTTTTAGTAGACATGCGCGCAGTATTGGGCACTCTCTGTGGTCTTCTGTGCATTTTAATTGATATTTTTGCAGAGACCGGCCCAAAACGACACCTTTTGACAACTTTAATCAGCTTTTGGTGCGTGGTGTCCTCTCACGAGGTGGTTCAAGCCGCCATCTTGGTTCGGCTCCTCTCCCTTCGAGATGTAACCATAGTAACTCACACTCATCTACTAGTGTTCTTCCACTTCTACTCGCTCTCTCTTCTAGTCCACTTTAATCTTCTGTTTTTTACCGTCATGGTGGGAAACAGACCGTCTGGATGATTTAATGAGACTCAGAGACGTTAGAACACAAATATCATCAACATTAAAGTGTCTTCTGTTGGTTTGGTTCACTGAAAATCCAGAAAAACTCCTGGACTTGTTCTGATCCAGACTAAGAACACATCTTTAATAAAGCACTCATTGAAATAAACATGAGCAGCTCCATGTCCTGATAGTTCCTCCTAGATGTGACTGAACTTCCACTTCAGAGTCTTTGATCCACTGAAACCAAAGCAGCTTTAAGTCCAGATGAATGGAGCTGAATGAACCATGTCTCTGTCCTCATCATGGCAGCAGCTTCTCCCATCAATAAAGAGCTGCTCTTCCTTTCAGATCGCTGCTTCTCTCCTTTCAAAGCTGCTTCACTCTTAATATATTTGAAGCAAAAGAAAACAGACTCTGGAATCTGAATTAAATCCATCCTGATGTTTTCATGTTGGATGAACTGTTTCATCATGTTGGTTTCACATCAGCCACAAAGAGTCATTTAATACGAATCATCATCATAGAAAACACAATAGAACTGTTCATTAAATCCACATTTAACAGACATTAAATGATAGAGTTTATGAAACAAAATGTTATCAAGAAAACATTTTATTTAATTAAGTTTATCAAAGTTCCATCTTAAAAAAATAAACCAAAGCAAAAGACATTAATTTATTTAATATAATGATCATCATCAAAGTAGCTTCATTCATCATTTAATGCAGGGGTGTCAAACTCAAATACACAGTGGGCCAAATTTGAAAATCTGGACAAAGTCGGGGGTCAACACTGATATATATATATGTGTGTGTGTGTGTGTGTGTGCGCGCGCGTGTGTACACATATATGTGTATATACACATATATATACATACACACACACACACACACACACACACATATATATCAATAAAACTAGCCTTTACAGCAGCCTCACTTTGTGATATGGTTTTTTTGAACATAGTCTGTTGTGAAACCAAACTTCTTTTCATCTCCTCTACTTTCTGGCACCTTCGACTCATGTCCAGGTCCTTGTACTTGTCCTGGTGTTTCGTTTCATCGTGTCGTCTAATGTTGTTCTCCTTGGTTATATCCACGTTGGCTCCACGTACTAGACGGGGTTGGTCTGAATTGCAATAGGTGAGCTCCGGATATTCTGGTCCAGTTACTGACAAATATCCGAATATTTGGGTCGTGCGGCTGCAGTGGTCGGGGCCGGGGGTGGCAGCGAGGGCGAGGGCAGTGTTCGTCGGAGTCCGACGGCAGTAGCGCGGATATCTCTTGCTGGTGGTGACACAGTAGCAGTGTCCTGCCGCTGGTGCAGATGCTCAGCCAGGCGGCGGCGGTGGCGGCGGCAGCAGCGGGGGGTGGGGGTGGTTGGGTCAGTAGTAACGTGCGATTGCTATGACTACTGTCAACAGAGGAGACGGTGTTTATGGGTCCTGTCCTGATTGACGTGCCAAAACAGAGCAGAGCATTCTGGGATTTGTAGTATAAGCGATACATGCGCTGTATAATACTGGCGGGCCAGCTTTAGTAGTCATCTGGTATTACCTCGTGGGCCAAATATAATTACACTGTGGGCCAAATTTGGCCCGCGGGCCAGAGTTTGACACCTATGATTTAAGAAACCACAGAATTAATATTTCATTTCAGAGGCACCAACATAAGGAAAGCATGTATTAATATCTAATATTAGTATTAATGCATCTTTATCAATATAAGACGTTATACATGAATCCAATCCATGTGTGTCCATCAGCACATGTATGTTCAGATGCTGACCTTCTTCTGTAGAGTCTCTGGCTCCAACCTGAACCTCACATTATCTGATATCATGGATCACAGTCACAGCATGGCTGCTTCCCTCTAGTGGACACAGGCGGTAACTACATGACAGTAAAGGGACGTCAGGGAAGCTCCCAGTGACCGCCGCTGGACACCAAGCTGGAATTAGCGCTAGTTAGCTTCTCCACTTACTGGGAATGTTGCCTTGTATTCTGAGGAAAGTTCACACACTAAATGAATCCACGTTGTAGCTTAATACCAACCTACAACAGCATCCATGACCGGCAGGGTTAGCCGAGCTAGCAGTGATGCTAACGAGCTTTTGTACCGGCTCAGACTGTTTAAAGCCGGAACACAGACAGCTTTAATATAAATTTACTATCAGAGACAGAGACGTGGTTTCATTTAGTTTGACTGCTGATGTTTTACTGTGTGACTGGATCTGACTCCATAGTAGTGAAGTCAACATGCTAATCGGAGCTAACCAGCTAGCTACAAGGCAGAAACGACGTCTGCGGCAAAGTCAACGAAATTATAGAGAAGTTGTTCCTGCTGTTGGTCCTTCAAAATAAAAGCATGTAATAGCGTGTAAAGTTAGAAATGCTAGATATAGACAATACTACCGGTTCCGGACTTTAAAATAAAAGTTGTGATTATAGTTACATCAGGGCTCTCAAGTTTTGAATGCAGGCAAGAGTGACACCCCGCCCCCGCCCCCACAATAGAGCCCCACCCCCCGATATGAGTCAGATATGTAACAACGACACAAAATGTTATATCTAAAAAAAAAATGTAATAAAACCCGAAATGTAATAACTGGTCAATAATGTAACAAAATGTGGAAGCCCAAAACGTAAAAAATATTTTTCCCCTCATAGTGTAATAATTTTCTTATTACCTCTGCCAAGCGCCAAGCGCGAAGCACGAAGCGGAGGTCATGTTTTTGCCGGCCTTTGTCTGTTTGTTTTTGCCAATACCACTGTGGAGTGTCAGTGTGCTCTTTCACAAACTTGAGGCAAGCAGCAATGTTCTTTTTAGTAAGCAGTAGCTTCCTTCATGGTGTCCTGCCATAGACACCCTGCTTGTTCAATGTTTTACCTACTGTAGACTCATGAACACAGATGTTAGCCAGTTCCAATGACGCCTTCAAATCTTTGGCTGTCACTTGGGGTTGTTTCTTTACCTCATTGATGAGTCTTCGTTGTGCTCTTGGGGTCATCTTGACTGGGTGCCCACTTCTTGGTAGAGTACTTACAGTCCCAATGAGTCTCCATTGTAGATCTAACCCTAACTGTAGACTGGTGAGTGTCTAAAGTAAGAAATCACTTTGTAACCATTTGCAGCTTTATGTAAATCAACAATTCTTGATCGTAGATCCTCTGAAGGCTCTTTTTGGCGAGGCATGGCTCACATAAGTGTATTTTTCTTGTGCGGAGCAGATTTAAAAAGTCTGAGTGTTTTTTATCAGTAGCTCTAGTACACACCTCTAAACTAATTTTCTTAACCAGACTCCAGGTATGATAATACCTGACTCCAATTAGCTTTTTTGAGGGAATTAACTCCAGGGTTCACATACTTTTTCAACTAGCAATATGAGGTTTTTATGGTTGTTCTCAAAAAAGACATGAAAGATCAGAATTTTTTTGTGTGTTTTTATTTTAGGCACGTTATATTTGTCAATACCCCAGACTTAGATGAAGATCAGATCACATTTTATGACTAATTAATGCAGAAAACCATGAAATCCCAAAGGGTTATGTGAACCCTATATATGTGGGAGACGGGGCATTTGTATATGATACTACACTCTACCTTGAAGGAGAAGCCCTTTAATCCATAAATTATTGACTCACTCTATAATATAAGAAAAATATTACACTATGAGGGGAAAAATATTTTGCCTGACCCAAAATTTTGTTACATTATTGACCAGTTATTACATTTCAGGTTTTATTACATTTCTTTTTTTTTTAATAACAGTTCCGGTCGTTGTTACATATCGGGCTCTTACAGGGGTCTTTCATTAATAATGTATAATATTATTATATAATGTTACAAAGGATGACAAGGGACTGGAAATTCAACCAAATACAAGGTCTTTATTCAATTTCTGTGTACAGAATACATGTATGTGTGTGTGAGAGAGAGGAGAAGAGAGAGAAAGAGAGATTATGACTGGTGTTGTTTGTTGTAAGTGTTTGTTGCCTTTTTGGAGTCCTTCAGCATTTGTTTTGTTGGCTCCCACTTAAAACAGTTAGGCTCAAGTCCAGCCATTTTCAGGGTCATGATGGAGGCCAATGTCCCGTTCAGGGACAAGCTATTTCGGGTGGAGGTTTTGTTCAGCCCGACCATTGAAAATACCCTCTCGGCATCAGCATTGGAATGAGGAAGCACTAAAACCAGGGTTGCGATCTTTGCTAGCCTCCCAAATTGGTTCAAGCCAGTCACCTTTGAAAAAGGAACCAAGGGCCTCTATTACTTAAATGTTTTCCTTTTATCTTAATAATGAGCAAGTCGTGTGTGCAAAATATTTCTTACCTTGTTCTTTTTTGAGGACATTCTTCCCCAAAACTCCTCAGCGTCAAAGGATGTTGGGTCCTGGGGCATGGCAATGTCCATCAGTTGGTACTCCATGAACTCTTCACTTATTTGGTCCTGTTCTTTCGGATCATGAAAAGGAAGGAGTTCCTGATATCTTAAAAAGAGCACAATGTGTAGAAGACTGATTAGAATGCAGTGAGAGACAGATTTGTATGTGATCATGACCATTAAACTTAAAAATATATAGTCATGTGAAAACCCTTGCCTGTCTACAAAGTAAAGGGCATCTTCAACCCCACACTCAGCCCTGAGCTGCACATCAATGAATCTCGCATGCTTCAGGAGAGCATCTTCCAATGGGAGTTTATCAATGGCGTACTCCACAGCTCTGACCAGAAAGGCCAGTGCTGCCTGCTGAAACTGTTGAGCCTTCTGTGGTGTGACGTCTCCAGCTTCAAGGAGCCTGTTGAGTGTGGCTCTGGTTGTGAATCCCACACTGAGTTTTTCTCCTATCAGAGACAGAATACATAGAGAAAGGTACACAATATAGGTATCTTATAGGATATTTCTGGGTTGAATACATACTTTCAAAATTTTTTTTATCCATTTTCCATCATCAGAAAGATCACTCAATCCATAGAAAATGTTTTATTTGTTGTTAAGAAGCATACAGGTTTATCTCCCTATGTGACTATATGTAAAGCATTACCTGGCAGTTGCTGCAGTGGGTCCTTGTAGGGGATCTCATGGACTTCTCCTCGTAGTGCTGCTGTTTTCATGAACCTCGAACACAGTTTCTTAATGAATTTTGTCATCTGCAAAATATAAATGTCATAAAAGATTCCATTGCATTATTAAGATTAGAGAGTCTCTCTCCCAGTTGCTGTCGTAGTGTCCTTGGGAAAGATACCTTACCAAACTTGCCTCGTGTGAATGATCATGGTGGTGGTCAGAGTGGCCGTTTGGCGCACATTGGCAGCCATGCTTCTGTCAGTTTGCCCCAGGGCAGCTGTGGCTACGGATGCTGCTTGCCACTACTGGTGTGAATGTGGTATGAATGAATAATGGTTTCTGTACGCACTTTGGGTATCCGGTAACGATGGAAAAAGCACCAGTGTAATCCATTATTACCATTATTATTATTACAATTAAGTTATTTTTTCACTCTGCACACGTAATTTATCGAGGCAGGTAGTGCACAGAATCAACAAATGACAAAATAACACAATCTGTATTTCACAGGGGTGTTGCACTTAAGAACGGAGAATAGTCCAACCCTCCCATTTACCTCTTCATACAGCTGGAATATGGATGCCTTTTCTCTCTGGAGAAGGAGATTCAGTGCAGAGAACACTGGCAGTGTGGCCTGAAAGAACAGGAGGTAGACTTCTGTCAGGGGATTGGAAAACGCCTCCACCAGCCTTCTGAACCTTGGTTGTTTCTCATCTGCAAAAACACAGGTTATTAGTATTAGGTGTCTCATATTACTATGCTGAACTATTGTCAATATAATGTGTGACTTACTTAAAGATTTGAAGTAGCTGGTGAGTGGGCCATATTGCTGCAGAATTCGGGTGATGCACATCTCCAAACTCAGCCACCTCACAGAAATGTGCATCAGCATTTCCATGTATTCACTGCCATGGAGTTCACAAAATTCTGGTAAAATATGTAAGAGAAACAAACAAAGTTAACTTGTTTTTCCTCACTTTTGGTGTATAAAACCGGAGTTAACTGAATTACAAACCTTTCAAGTAACCTTTACGGTTTGTGCTGCCCTTAAACCAATATCCAATGTCAACAACGAGGTCCTCTGTGTCAAATCCAGATATCTGCAGAACATGATATGAGAGCAATACATTGTCATTATACAGCAAACTATTTACTTCACCTTAGCTCAGTGTTTTCCAACCTCGGGGTCAGGACACCATGTGGTGTTGCCTGGAATTCAAATGGGGTCTTCTATACTTTCAGTTTCATGAATTAAAATGAGTTAAAATAAAATGCAGCATATAAAAATATCTGATTAACGTGCAGCAGTCACGTGATCGCAGGGTCACCAGAAATTTGTGATGTCAAAATGGGGTCACAAGCCAAAAAAGGTTGGGAACCACTGCCTTAGCTTAACATATATTTAATGGAAAGCAAACATGTTGAAACTTACATCCAAAAACCTCTCCCCTGCCTGTTTGGCGGTGTTATGGATGATATGGCAGGGACATCCATGAATGTAAATGCTGGGGTTTTCCTGAAGCATTTTTGCTGCAATTGAATTTTTGGCACCAATGTTGACTGGGGCATTATCAACTGACAGGCCAACACAGTTTTTCCAGGGTATTTTATTCTCTTTAAGGACATCATTGATTTTTTTATATATGACATCAGCTGTGCCACAGCTTCTTCCGCTTGTTGTGCACATGTCCAGAAATCTGTGGACAACTTTGGTGGTATCAAATACCCTCACAGTTAACGGGTTCATCTTCTCAAGTCCTGTAACGATACGGTACATAACTAATTCTGCATACATGTACTGCATGGGTATTATTTGAGTGTGACATGAACATGAGGAAATGGAAACAGGCAATTTAGCTGTCAATGGTATACCTGTGTCATTCGAGCCATCCGTGACCAGTGTAAAGGGATTTTCCCTCATCTTCATCACCAGCTCGTTCTTGTAGTGTGGTACGACTGCTTCATTAATGATGCAGGTAGTTTTTGTACTGGCACTCTTGAAATTTTGAGCTGTGGGAGAGTCTTTGAAACATTCCCTGTACAAGGGGCTGAAATGGTCAGCAACAGCAAAAGGGACATTGTGCTGAACCATTGCTACGGCAACTTTCACCTCAGCTCTCCTTGTCTGCAAAAAAAAAAAAATGAAAAAAAGATTTAGGCTACATATGCTGACTACACATTTGAATGTTAATACTGATTTGGTAAAATTTGGATTTGGTAAAATGGTATTCATGAACATTGTAATCAACCTTTTGGGTTTAATGTGTTACAGTATGTACCTTGACCTCTTGGACACTCATTTCTGTAGTCACTGGCAAGTAGAATTTTTTGACTGTGCTGGTTGACTTCATTGCTTGCTGTTTGGCCTGATGCCCCTTACTTTCTATGTGCCTTGTCACATCCCGCACACCTTGATGGGCACAGGAGTTCTCTTGGCGGCAGATAGAGCACCAGTAATAGGAGCTGGTGTTTCCTACAGTAATAAATGGCCATTTAGAGGTCCATTCATTATTAAAAGAGGTCTTGTAGGTGGCTGCTCCTGATACTTTTTTAACCTTTTTTGTCTCTTCCACCTGCATTGTCTCCTCCTCTTCCACCTGCACTGTCTCCTCCTCTTCCACCTGCACTGTCTCCTCCTCTTCCACCTGCATTGTCTCCTTCTCTTCCACCTGCACTGTCTCCTCCTCTTCCACCTGCACTGTCTCCTCCTCTTCCACCTGCATTGTCTCCTTCTCTTCCACCTGCATTGTCTCCTTCTCTTCCACCTGCATTGTCTCCTTCTCTTCCACCTGCACTGTCTCCTTCTCTTCCACCTGCACTGTCTCCTCCTCTTCCACCTGCATTGTCTCCTTCTCTTCCACCTGCACTGTCTCCTCCTCTTCCACCTGCATTGTCTCCTTCTCTTCCACCTGCATTGTCTCCTTCTCTTCCACCTGCATTGTCTCCTTCTCTTCCACCTGCACTGTCTGCTCCTCTTCCACCTGCACTGTCTCCTTCTCTTCCACCTGCATTGTCTCCTTCTCTTCCACCTGCACTGTCTCCTCTTCTAACCTTGGCTTTTTAGGGGGCTTTCCTCTCACGGCAAATAAGAGGATGCTTGATTGCTTTGCCTTTTTACCTGACATCTTTGAAAGACATATGCAATGATTAATGCATCCATAGCCAGGATTATAGTTACAAAATATGATATGATTTTAAAAGTGACCTATACAAATTGACTATGCAATACACTTTAATCTGATGCATTAAAAATACTTAAGCAGCAATGGCAAGACAGTAGACACAACATGAGTGATTTTATAGTTTCCTTTAACCTATGTGATGTGTTATTGTGACCTGCTGCTACATATGGTTCAGAACAGCTGCAGGGTCTGTGGGCAGCGCCATGGCAACACGTCACGAGAGATGTTAAATAGTCCACTCAGCCGCTTCTTGTGAAAAACTTACGATTTTAACGGTAAAAAACAACATTAACGTATTAATAATTCATTTAATATTTATTTTTTTCGTAAGTGACCATGGTATAAGTGGGAAAATGCCCTTCGAGTTGTCCATTATCAGAAATGAATGGACTTCGCTGCGGGGAAGCAACCGTCCTCCGCTTTGTGTCGGACGGTTCACGCCTCCACGTTGTCCATTAAATGGACACCTCGTCAGGCATTATCCCTGACTTAACACTTTTTTATCAGCAGGTATTATTAGTATTCACATGCTGCTTTAAAAACACGCTATTTTCACAGTTATTATTACTGACCAGCGTCTGTTATTGTCTCCCCCCTTCCCCACCCCACACACACACACATGTGCATCTCGATTTCATCCCAAAACTGCATCCTATTCATGGCTACTCGACTACCGATGCACTCCGTGACCACACGCATGTCGATGCTAATTATCTGGGCAACATTCTCTAATAGCAGTCAAGTTGTCATTACTTGTGTCAAACAAGGTGTAAATTTGTTGTAATATCAAAACATGACTTACCCTGTTCCGTGCTCTGTTCCCGCGTTGAGATCATCCGATCAGTTTCCGCTGTTTTGCGGTCGCAGAATCGCGTGATAACAATGTTTTTGTTCATTGGTTGTTGCGTTATCTTAGCCCGCCCCTTTCCTTTTTTGATTGACAGGTCAGTGACAAGCTCGACTCCATAGATGTGCTTGATTCCTCCCGGTTCCATAGCAACGGCGCGCCAGAGAAATTTACCGGTATTTTTTTTTCAGCGTGAGAAAAACAAGGTGTGGCGGGAGAGCGTGACAAAAGACCGAAAAGCGTGACTGTCACGCTCAATGCGTGAGACTTGAGAGCCCTGGTTACATACTGTGTCCACTAGAGGGAGAGTAAACACATGATTCTACAGGGTGGTGATAAAACTTTTCCTGCAGTGTGTCTAAATACGTTTGTGACAAAACATGACAGAATAAATACACAATATAATAAATTAACATGATAAATACATTATAAAACACATGAACAATAATAAAAATGCATAAAAACCCAAATTAAAAGTAGAAAATCAGTCAACAATCTGACTTTATTAAAATACATACCTATATATATATGTTATGAAAATCTGTTAGAAACATATATAGTAGGGCTTAGAAAAAAAGATCTGACCAACCCTAACGTACTCTGCGGGACTGGAACTGAAAGTATTCAAAAGCATTTTCTCTCTTGACGTTTAAAATGAAATAACACACCAACAATATTGATCAAAATTACATGTCAGTTCTGTCAAACTACAAAAAATTTGTTTTAAAATGGCCCAAAATCACACAGAAATGCTCAAAATGACACAAAAATATTCCTAAATTAGACAAAATGACTAAATCATTGTTGAAATTAACACAGAAATTTTCCAAAGTGACTCAAAAAGTATTGAAATGAAACAAAAGTTATTCAGAATCACACTAATTAGCTGATCTGTCCTGAATAACTCCACATTTGGCCTAAATGAGTCAAAATGTATCTAAATGACAGAAAACTGATTAAAATGCTCAGAGTTCGAAAGTGACTTGAATATTGTCCAACATGCAGTCATTAGTGATGTTCAATCCCACTGATTTACTTTCTGATCCAATACTGAGTAAAACTCAGGCTGGTGTCTGTAATACTGATCTGATACTGATACTTTGTAAAAATACTCCTAATGTGTCTGGTAAACCTAAAAGTATTGTACCTCAAGTCATAGCTTCATGAAGAGAACAAGACATCAGAGTTATTTATTTATTTATTTATTCATCACAAGGCAGTACTAATGATGGGGCTGCTCTGCACTGAATGCTTGGTCTTATTTAGGTTCAACTGTGCATGTAGTCTCAATAAACAGTCAACAATAAGGGTTTTATAATACTGGGTGACTCAAACTGATATGATATATATATATATATAGATAGATAGATAGATATTTAAATAAAGTCAGATTGTTGACTGATTTTCTACTTTTAATTTGTGTTTCTATGTATTTTTATTGTTGTTCTTTTGTTTTATAATGTATTTATCATGTTAATTTATCATTTTGTGTATTTATTCTGTCATGTTTTGTCATAAACTTATTTAGAGACACTGCAGGAACAGTTTTATCACCGCCCTGTAGAATCATGTGTTTACTCTCCCTCTAGTGGACACAGTATGTAACTATAATCAACTCCTTAAACAGAAGTATTGTCTATATGCATGTTTTTGATCAAGTATGGACGTGTTTGTTTATTGGATCAGGATGTTTTTATTTGTTGTTTATTTAGTTTCATGTCTTGTTGGTTGTATTGATGTTGTCAGTGCAGCGTAGCGCTGTGGACCTTCCTGCTGTATCAGTAGGTAGTAGAACACTGGTTCACCTGTACTAACTAGAACTCACCTGTACTAACAAACAGCCTCCATCAGCTCTGGAGACTAACTGCTCGTGTCTCTTCCAGATGTGCTGTTTGGACTTTTCCTGTCCTGCTGTGTTTTCTATAGAAGCGCTGACACACAGAGACTCTCTGGAGCTTCTTCATGGTTTCCTTCTTTTAATGCTGACAGTAAATATCTGAAGTCTTACTCTGCTGTTATGTCCACCTTTATATTTGTCAGTGTGTTGAACAAATTCCACAATATGTCTCTTTAACTCCATTTTTACAGACGTACAACTGTTTGACCATCATCCTGCTTTCATTCCTGTTAGTATTTTAGTGTATTGTTAATTATAATGTTAACAGATCTATGGATGTACATTAGTGAAAGGACATTTAAAATATTTAAAGTGCTATTATGACATTTAACAAATACTACAGTCTTGGTTTTGTCTCAGTGAACTGAAAATCTGTATTTAAATAAAGTCAGATTTTCTACTTTTAATTTGAGTTTCTATGTATTTTGATTGTTGTTCTTTTGTTTTATAATGTATTTATCATGTTAATTTATTATATTGTGTATTTATTCTGTCATGTTTTGTCACAAACTTATTTAGAGACACTGCAGGAACAGTTTTATCACCACCCTGTAGAATCATGTGTTTACTCTCCCTCTAGTGGACACAGTACGTAACTACAATCGCAACTTTTATTTTGAACTGCGTAACAGGAAGTATTGTCTACATCTGGCATTTCTAACTTTACATGTTATTAAATTGTTTTATTTTGAAGGACCAAAGGACTCAGCAGCAACAGAACTGCTCATCGTTGGTGAAAATGGAAGCAGGACCTGAGAGCTGAAGCCAAACAATGAAACAAAGAGGCTCTGTGTCATCAGTGACTGAGATCTGTCCTCTGGTTCAGCTGACAAACATCACCAGAAACGTTCCTGTCGGAGGAAGACCCTGGAACTCTGACTGCTGCTGTTATTTCCAGCAGACAGGATGATTGTAACGCTGTTCTCAGGCCTCCCAAAGAAGTCTTTAAACCAACTCCTCATGATCCTGAATGCAGCAGCGCGTCTTCCTACCAGAAGTAAATGTTCCTCTGGGTTCAAAGGGTCTCCACCGGCTCCCTGCTCATTTCTTCACAGATGAGCTGCTGACTTTTCTCTGACTCGTTGGTTGTTTGTGCTCCATCTGGAGGTCCGAGCATCTGGTTCAGTAGATGGCGCCAAAGCAACCCTGAAAACAATCTTCTTAGGTTGTCTTTATGTGGTTATTACGTTGTTTCATGGAACGTACTGGGATCAGATTATTACTATGGACTTCGGTCCGTCGCGGCCATTCGTTTTCTTATTTTGAGATTTCAAAATAAAAAAAGGAAAAATAAACCTTTTCCCTTTTTTTCAGTGATAATACAAAATGAAAAACTGAAAACGGCCCTAATTTATTATCCATTATCTGTTATCTGATTTAATTAGATGTGTTTGTGGAAAACTTATTGCTCTACTTCCTGTTGGTTTTGGCTCCGTGACCCGTCTGACTTCTGACTTGGTCTGGACGCCCCCCAAAAAAATCTACACTGGAACTTAGTGGACTGACTGCAAGAGTCTAAGCTTGTCCCTGCTTCCTTCCTTACGAGCCAAACTGTCCCTTCTGTGCTCATCCCCCTGCTGTGTTGAGTGAAAATGTAAAACACTACTCTTGTTCCAGTTCTTTTTTATTTTTATTTATATATATGACCTGGCATTGTTGTTATTCTCATCATTAAAACTGTAAAACAAACGTTCACTCTGGAGCTTATCTCTACCTGACGTAGTGACACACAGACATCATTTCAACAAGCTTCTATCACCTGATGAAAGATGAATTCATCTGCTGGCTGTAGTTAATTATCTTCATGTGGAGCCGCCAGAATCTCCCTATGACTCAGTGAAACAAATCAGCCAACCAGCTGTCATCAGATGAAACCGTTTTAATGAGTTAGACGTCGCTGCTTTCTCAGTTCAGCAGCTCAACAACAGCTCCGCTGCCAAATGAAGACATCAGAGACATTTATAAGGGTCAGCAACACAACGATTCACCATCACAACTCCTCCATGGAGATCCTGCTGCTCCTTCCTTTGGCTCTCCACGGTCCTAGAAGAGCAGCCTCCGGGTCTGCAGGACGCCCACTGGTTGCCCTGACAACAGTGACGTCACGGCCCGTCCTCTTCTCAGTTAAGTTTCACTTTCACCGTCGTCGTGTCGCAGCTTCTTTTCTCCGTCCGGAGGTGAGTAAAAGACGCTTTAAACTCTGCTTCCAGCTGTTAGTTGAGCTCCAGCAGCAGAAATGAGGCTCCACAGCTTTGACTGGACTCATGCGGCAGCAGCTCCGTGAACACAACAGCTGGTCAGCGGGTAAAGACTCTGAAGGTGGAGGAAAGAGATTCAATCAAAGTGGAGCAGCTCCACACTGCAGACACTGAAGTCCCGCTCCTCCAACTGGATGATGAACACCGAGCTGGACAGTTTAGCTGAAGCCCTCATGCTGTCTGAAAGCCACTTTCACCGACATCAGGCCTTCAGGTCCAAACGGCCTCGTCAAGCTCAAAACTCAGAACAATGGAGGGGCGAACCGGAAGTTAGGTTATCCCACCAGTATAAAAGCGGAATGTGTGAGAACTTGACTGTTAGCAGATCAAGACACTTTGAGTTAAAGTTAGCGTGTTATTGTGATCTATAGAGGTGTTATTTTATTACAGGGACATTATTAACATTGAGGGATCTGTGGTTCTCACTAAGGAGGACAGACAGCGTCAGCATCCTTCTCATCTACAGCTGCTATACTTTACACATGAGGCTGCTGCTGGATCCTTCAGCTGAGCTGCTTCGTTTTAATTGACTCTGAACATCTTCAGGTCCAATAATAGTGTTTTCAAAGTGTAACTGTTATTTCTATGGCCTTATTGTGTTAATTACCTCACTGATAACAGAGGAACTGTCCGCTATAATTAGGGGAAACATGCACACAATAACCTCACAGTAATGACTGCTTCAGATGCTACTGACTGTGACTTAAACAACAACTAAAAGTCTTTACAGCCAACGTGTTTTTGACTTTAGTGATCAAATCAGACGTTTCCTGATGGTAAAATAAAGACCTGGTGGATCAGGACTCAACCTGAGGATGTTCACTGTGACATCAATGATCCAACTATAGAACATGTGACTGTGTGACGGCTCACCTGAGTGATGGACAGAACAAAGAACAGACTGATGTACTGTTAGGTCTAGTGTCTGTGTCGGGAATAAATAGAAGATATGAATCATTAATAAAGCTACTGCTGTTGTGTCACGTGCACAGTTACACTTCAACACATTAGTGTGTGTGAGAAACTATTGTAGAGCACTTTGTAGAAAATGTGGACGTGAAGTGAGCAGCATCAAGGTAACATGGTTGACTGTGGATGGTTGGAGCAGCTGCCACTGCAGCCTCTGACTGGATATAGAGGACTTGGACAAAGAGGAACATGTCAGATGTTGAAGAGCTTCTAGTAGTTTAGACTGAGTGTTGAGGTGAAGCAGCTGTCCCACAGCTGGACAGGTTTCCTCCAATCACAGCTGTGTGTGTTTGTCATGTGACTGAGAGGAAGGAGGAGGACTAATGTGTGACTCTCCCAGCAGGTTGTTGTGTTTGTCTGCTATGCATCAGTGTGAGGACAGAGAGGAGGGAGTCCCTCCCTCTAAAAGGTCTCTGAGTGGGGACCATGAGAACCAGAGCAAAGCTCAGAGGTGAGATGAGCATCTCTAAGTGTCGGAGCTCAGCTCAACATCACTGCTGTCATTATTCACACTCACAGCTGTGTGTGTGTTGAAGCCCAGAGCAGCAGCATCCACACTCTGCTGGACCTGGACCTGGACCTGGACCTGGACCTGAGCCTGGACTTGGACCTGGATCCAGCTGTGTGTCCATGAAGAGTGACCGGTCAAAAAGTCCTCCTCTTTATTTCAGACGGTCTTCAGATGGAAGGTGAGACAGTCAAACTGACAGAAAGACGTTTCAGACTCAAAGCTGTTTTTTGTTTTTATTAACAGCTTGAAGATTTTTTCCTTCAGTTTTTATTTGTTCTGGTTTTGTTTCAGGATCCAGCAGCAGAGACCAGACTGTCCTGAACCCAGCTGTCTGTCCTTCAAGAGCGATGACTCGAAGGATCAATTAATCGTCTTTAAAGGCGTCCGTCTGTCTGCTGATCAGATGTAAGGTGTAACTGACAGAAAGAGTCAGTGACTGTAGAAAAGAACTGGTTTGTATGACGTGTTGTCCGACCTGCTCTGAAAGCCAAAGTGTTTGTGTCTGTTGTGAACGTCCACGTCACAGCGAGGGGGAGATATGGTGAGGTTTAACTGTGGAGATGACTTGTTCCATGTTCAGAGTCTCCTGAAGACGTTGATGGTGTCGTAGCTGCTGTTTGTCTCTGTGTGGACAGACGTACTGACATCTAAGTGTTGATGTTGATCCACAGAGTGGAGCAGCAGAGCTCAGAGGTTCCCACAGCTCCGTCTGTCCAGCAGCATCACCTGGACTCCATATTCATGGTGCGTACATGAACAACAAGGTCTGGTCCATGTGTTGTGTTCAGGCGTCTCCATGCTGCTCTTTGTAGACCAGTGGACTGTCAGTGTGTCCAACATGGATGTGATGTTTGGCTCCATGGTTTCACTCTGATGGCTCATTGTCACATTTGTGTGTTCCAGCTGCTGGAGGACAACTTGGTGACTTTTGTGAAGAAGGAGCTGAAGAAGATGCAGAAGCTTGTGAGTCCAGATTACCCAGAATGCTCAGGGAGTGAGAGGGAGGATGAGGAGGGTGAGGATGAAGAGCAGAGGAGCAGCAGAGAGATGTTCCAGCAGATCACAGTGTTGTTCCTGAGGAGGATGAAGCAGGAGAAGCTGGCTGACTGTCTGCAGAGCAGTAAGAGGATTTGTGTCGAGACTGAAGCTGCTGATCAACAGAACATTTACTAAAGTCTCCAGATAGATTCAGACTCATTCTTTAGGGGACAAACTGTCATGTTCACTTCATTGGTCCTTTGCTGCTTTAATATCCAGGTTACTTCTACTTCACTGTTTCTTTCTTGTGTTTTCATTCAGAACTTGCTGCTGCAGTTTGTGGACGTAAACTTAAAGGTGGCCTGAAGAAGAAGTTCCAGAGTGTGTTTGAGGGCATCGCTAAAGCAGGACAGCCGACCCTCCTGAATGACATCTACACAGAGCTGTACATCACAGAGGGAGGGACTGCAGAGGTCAATGAAGAACATGAGGTCAGACAGATTGAAGCAGCTTCCAGGAAAGCAGACAGAGCAGAAACAAGCATCAGACCAGAAGACATCTTTAAAGGCTCACCTGGAAGAGATGGACCAATCAGAAGAGTGATGACAAAGGGAGTGGCTGGCATCGGGAAGACAGTGTTAACACAGAAGTTCACTCTGGACTGGGCTGAAGACAAAACCAACCAGGACATCCACTTCATGTTCCCACTGACCTTCAGAGAGCTGAATGTGCTGAAAGAGAGAAAGTTCAGCTTGGTGGAACTTGTTCATCACTTCTTCAGAGAAACCAAAGAAGCAGGAATCTGCAGCTTTGAATTCTTCCAGGTTGTGTTCATCTTTGATGGTCTGGATGAGTGTCGCCTTCCTCTGGACTTCCACAACAATGAGGTCCTGACTGATGTGACAGAGTCCACCTCAGTGGATGTGCTGCTGACAAACCTGATCAGGGGGAAGCTGCTTCCCTCTGCTGGCCTCTGGATAACCACACGACCTGCAGCAGCCAATCAGATCCCTCCTGACTGTGTGGACATGGTGACGGAGATCAGAGGGTTCAACGACCCACAGAAGGAGGAGTACTTCAGGAAGAGATCCAGAGATGAGCAGCAGGCCAGCAGCATCATCTCCCACGTGAAGACATCACGAAGCCTCCACATCATGTGCCACATCCCAGTGTTCTGCTGGATCACTGCTACAGTTGTGGAGAAGATGCTGGGAAGCAGAGAGGGAGGAGAGCTGCCCAGCACCCTGACTGAGATGTACATCCACTACCTGGTGGTTCAGGCCAAAGTCAAGAAGGTCAAGTATGAAGGAGGAGCTGAGACAGATCCACACTGGAGTCCAGACAGCAGGAAGATGATTGAGTCTCTGGGAAAACTGGCTTTTGAGCAGCTGCAGAAAGGAAACCTGATCTTCTATGAGTCCGACCTGACAGAGTGTGGCATCGACATGAGAGCAGCCTCAGTGTACTCAGGAGTGTTCACACAGATCTTTAAAGAGGAGAGAGGACTGTACCAGGACAAGGTGTTCTGCTTCGTCCATCTGAGCGTTCAGGAGTTTCTGGCTGCAGTCTACATGTTCCACTGTTACACCAACAGGAAGAAGAAGGTTCTGGAGGACTTCCTGGGAACAGACTGGAAATATAAGAACAGAGACACTCTGGATGTGTTCCTGAACAGAGTCATGGAGAAATCCCTCAGCAGTAAAAATGGTCACCTGGACCTTTTTGTTCGCTTCCTTCATGGCCTCTGTCTGGAGTCCAACCAGAGACTCTTAGGAGGTCTGCTGGGTCGGACAGAGAACCATCCAGAAATGATCCAGAGAGTCATCAAGAACCTAAAGAAGATGAAGAGTTATAAAATGTCTCCAGACAGAAGCATCAACATCTTCCACTGTCTGATGGAAATGAAGGATCTCTCAGTCCATCAGGAGATCCAAGAGTTCCTGCAGTCAGAGAACAGATCAGAGAAGGAACTCTCTGAGATCCACTGCTCAGCTCTGGCCTACATGCTGCAGATGTCAGAGGAGGTTCTGAATGAGTTGAACCTGAAAAAGTACAACACATCATATGAGGGAAAATGGAGACTGATTCCAGCTGTGAGGAACTGCAGAAAGGCTGAGTGAGTCCAGATGTGATGAACATGATCAGTCAGTAGATCAGTGGTTCAGTTCTTCAGATGTTCTCACCAGAACATCTCATTATTCTCAGAGCTCCACTGGTTTATTTCAAACATCTCATGTCAGCTGAGTTCAGTCTCAGATGTTCTTGAGCTGCTTCAAACGCTGTGAACATGCAGATGTTTCATTTCCTGTGTTTAAAGCTGTTAAATGAATGAACACAGTTCTTCTGTTTCATTCTCATCATTGTTCCATCTGACGGATGTTTCTTCTGGTTCTTCCTCTGGCTGATGGAGGAAACATGCAGATCTGCTGAGACACATGAAGAACTGTAGAGGTTCTGATGTGGAAGCATTTGACCGTTTTCAGTGAAGCAGTAAAGTTGTGATCACATGAGGAGGTTCTGAAATCAGTCTTGTAATCAGACAAACAGCTTGAACCAGATGATTTCACTGTTTACAGTTTAAAATCAGATCAACATGTCTGAAGTCTGGGAGAACTGCTTTCATGGATTATTGCTGTCTCTGTTATTCATTGGTTTTTAATCAGTTCTTTGTCTTTATTTCATTATTTTAAAGTTGTTCTTTGCTTCCACTGTATTTATTCTTTTGACGTGTCGTCTGTAGCTTCAGTTTCTCTGGTTTAAATGACTTAAAGTTGTTTTTGAAACGTGCTGATAGAAAAATGAATGTGATGATTTAAAGTGAGTTTCTAAGTTGAGCTGAAGCAGCTGCTGTGGCCACACGTGACAATGAGGAGATGATGTTGATGCTGGATGAGTGGTTTGGTTTCTCAGCTGGAGAATAATCCTGAGCTCAGTGAAGTGATTCAGTCACTTGTCCAACAGTTTGTATCTGAAGCTGCTTAACTTGGACATGAGGCTCCGTAAACTAGTGATCCTACAAAGACTGACGCTGCAGAGTGAGTTGAAGTGAGTCATGGAGCATCTGATTGGTTCTGAACTCAGCTGTTCTTTCTAAAGAGGGAAGTGGTGTTCCAGAGTCCAGACTTTCCATCTGTCCTGATGTTCAGTCACTCAGAGAAAGAAACTGTGCTGTTCTCTGTCTGGTTGCTGCAGACAAGAGTCGTATGAGGAAATGCTCAGAGGTGTGAATCTATCAGAGCAGAACGGTACAAGTCAGACTGTTTCCACAGATCTGATCCACTCAGAGTCACAGTTGTGTTTTTAATGCTACAAACCCTGAGAACATGTTTGAGTGACGTCATGTTGAACTAATTACAAGGACAACAACAAGTTTTTCACAAGTTCATCAAAGAACGTTGAGGACCAAAGTTGACCCAGTCGTCTGTCATCACATCAGAATATGTCCTGGTGTTGATCTTTACTGGTGTCCAGGTGTGATGTTGTCCAGGATCAGTTTCATTGTGTAGCGTTTGACAGCAGACTGGAGATGTTCAGGGATGGAGGTGAAGCTGACAGCAGCAGGTCCACAGCAGAGACATCATCATCTTTCTACTGGAACTGTTGACTGAGCTCAACTCAGTCACAACATCCTGAGTCTCAGTAAAAACAGTGGACAGAACAGGTTCTTCTGGTCCAGATGTTCTCCTGAGAACTTTGTGGAGTCAGACGTGGGATCAGATCACACTGACAGACTGTGGACAGTGTGGAAGCCTGAATGTAACTCCATCTTCTGTCCTCCATCTGCAGATGAAAGCAGACAAAGGTTCAAAGTGTTGAGGTGTGAGAGAGGCTGATGAGAATTCAGCTTCATGTCCAACAGTCAGAGAAGATCAGCTGAACCACTGATGTGAAGAACTAAATGTCCAACAGGACCAGTCCAGATGTTCTGCTATCAAATGCATGAAGGAAATATAAAGTGTCTTTCATCATAACATGTTTTATCTTTTATGTTTCATTACAGACTTTCTGGATGTGGACTCTCAGAGAGTCACTGTGAAGTCGTGGCCTCAGCTCTGAAGTCCAACCCCTCCCATCTGACTGAACTGAACCTGGGAGGAAACAACCTGCAGGATTCAGGAGTGAAGCATCTTTGTGATGGACTGAAGAGTCCAAACTGTAAACTGGAGACTCTCAGGTCAGTTCACTGACTGGTGATGGTTTTTCTACATGTTCACTTTAAATCCTTCACTGAAGTTTGAAGTTTTTGTTGATGAGTTTTGAGGATTTTAGTGAAAACAGTGTGAAGATGTTTGAGATTGTTGAAGTGTGAATAAATGTCCTGATCAGCTGACTGCAGGGTTCCAAGATGGAGGACAGAATCCACAGTCCTGCTGTGTGTCTGAATGTAAAGCTGATGTGAAAGTGATGTGAGGCTTCAGCAGTCTGACTTCCACACATCCGGTCAGGATGTTTATGTTTCCACAGTGTTTGTGCTGAGCTGCAGTGGAGCCTCAGGAACTCAGAGAGGGAGTTTAGTTCTCAGTGATGTGGACCTGATTAGTGTCAGTCAGAAGCTGAAGCTGGATGTTAGAGTGAGCTGAGCTCATGAAGGGATTCCTCACAGTGGAGTTGTGTTAGGAAGAGAACACTGGACAGTCAGTGTGGACAGCAGGAATCAGAATCCTCTGTAATGTACAGATGACATGTGAGTCATTCCATAGCAGCTCACCTGGGGCCTCCCAGCTGACGTCTGAATCCACTTGATGGACATTTGAACAGGATCATTTCCAGGAAGGATTGTTTGATGTCTTTGAAACTGTGTGAAGGGAATGTCTTGGTATCCATTGAAACGTATTAAAACATTCCAGATGTTCTGTTGCTCCTTCATGATTTAAACATGAGATGAAAATGACTGGTTTCCTAGTTTCCAGTTTAACATCACATCTGGTGTCTTTAACTGTCAGGTAGATGTTTGTCTTCTGTTCCTTTCAGGTTTTCTATGTGTGGATGGTTCCTGTTGAGCTGTTCTGTCTTTAGTTCAGGACATAAACAGTTGTAGTGGTTCTGGTCGGTGTGGAACAGATGATCCATCCAGCTCCATTCATGTAATCACCAAGACAGAAAGTGTTCCCAGTGGACAGACTGGAACCAGTTTGGTGTTGTACTGGGTCAGTGACTCCAACCATCACAGAAATGTTGTGGATCTTTTGTCCATGGACTCATCAAATAGTGGACTGATTGTTTGAGCTGTAATTAAAGCAGTGATGACAAACATCTTCTGCTTCAGGTTCTGCTGATGTTCTTCTTCTCTCTGCTTTGTGTGGTTTGAAAGTGAAGATGTTTGTGTTTAGAAAACAGTGTGAAGACGTCACCTTGTCCTCTGAACACTGATGGACACTTTCCACTATCAATGACAGATGATCAATAATGAGATGATGTGAATGTAGAGTCCTGATTGAAATGTGTCCATGGTTCCAGAACATGAAGATCTTCTAGAGTCTGGAGCCTGGTCTTGTCCTGGTTTCCTTCCTGTGTGTTTCTGTGACTCTGAGCAGGAAGTGAAATAAATGTCCGAGTGTTTTTCCTGGTGTTTGCTGCTCAGCATCAGTTTGTATGGATGGAGCCGCTGGTGGAGCTGCAGAGTTTCAGAGCTGAAGTCACTCCGTGTTGATTGGAGCAGCAGCATGTTGTCATTAATATGAATGAGAGCTCTTCTTCTCTGGTTCTGTTGGACTGTTGGAAGCTGCTTCCTGTTGGCTTCAGCTGTTTGGAGTTTCCATTTGATCAACTTGTACATTGAGAAGCTTCTTCAGCTCTGAACACATGATGGACCTCTGGATGGTTTCAACAAGGAACTCTGTCTCCTCAACTCACTTCTTTTATTCTTTATTCAGATTGGAGCTCTGCGGTTTGTCAGAGATCAGCTGTGATTCTCTGGCCTCAGCTCTGAAGTCCAACCCCTCACATCTGGAACATCTGGACCTGAGCTCCAACATCCTGAAGGATCCAGGAGTGAAACATCTGTGTGGTTTTCTGGAGAGTCCAGACTGCAGCCTGAAGACTCTGAGGTCAGTTCACTGACTGTCTGTTACTGTTGTAGATCTGATCTGTGTTTTTGTTCTTCCTTCTTTTATACGACATCAACACACATCATCCTCCAACATAAGTTAGAACAGAACATGGGGGGTTCTATAAAATGACTATCAGCTTCTTTTTTCTAACAAAGGTCAGCAGTTAGGGGAAATCTACATTTTCCATTTCTTCCTCATGTCCTCAGATTTCCAGTCCTGGAGCCTCAAAGAGAAAGTAGTTCTTTCCACTGCATAGATTTCATAGATAAGCAGCCCTTCATAGATGTTCTGTCTGCTTCAAGGCTTTTCTTTGTGATTGCTGCTCCAGCTGCTGCACTCAGACTTCCAGACAGTTCCTTAGTTGTCATGTTTGTGGTGGTTGAAGACAGGAGTCCAGAAGAAGTTGGTCCCAGTTGAAACTTCTTTGTGTGTGGAATAGAGTTTCTAGTGTGGAATGAATGTTCCGGCAGAAAGAGTGAACCTTTGGACAGTCCCAGAACACCTGATAGTGGTTAGCATCCTGAGAGCCACAGTTCCTCCAGCAGCTGGAGGCTCCTGAACACTGAGATGATTGAGCAGGACTAATAAATACCTACAAAGACTCTTCCAGCCAGATGTCCTCCAGAGAGGTGAGCCTGAGATCCTCCATTAAATTCCCAGTATTCAGTCCAACCTTCTCCTGGATGAACTTCTTCCTCTCCCTTTCCCATGTGTGTTTGATGTATGTGCTGCCTACTATTTAGATGTCCTGGAGCCCCTCAGAAAGTCTGGATGTTGCTTTCAGCCCCGAGTCCTTCTTAAATGCACTAATAGAGACTTTCAGCAGGTGGTTTTCAGAAGCAGCTCTACTCTTTGTCATGGAACTGTTTATGTGATGGTGGATCTGCAAACATCTAAAGATCAATCTCTGTTTTTAAGCCATGGAGCCCCAAAGTGTCTGACAATCCTTCAGTGTACCTGATCAGAGGAAGTAGAGTCTGACTAGAGGCCCGAGGCGCCCATCCCTTACAGCTGACGTCCCATTTGTTTGGGGTGAAGTCAGAATGATGAGAGCACCATTTAAGGATCTTGATCTCCTCCAACAGGCCACTTCTAGGGAGAACATTTCAGCAGAGCTTCAGAGATAAACTGATCCAGTTAGTAGCTGTTTCCACCAAGGTTTTAATGAGTCTTTATCTCCTAACTGAGCCTGAATAGGAACTGCCCCGGACACATTCTCTCCAGTTTCTCTCCTTCTGGCTTGGTGGTCAGAGTCGCACCAACAATAGAGGATCCTCAGCTGGGCTGCTTCATGCTCGTCCTTAAGGCAGGGGAGAGCAAGTCCAGCCCTCTTGTTTGTCAGCTGAAGAGTTTTAAATGTGATCCCAGGGTTTCTTCCATGCTAAATGTATAGTTTGATAATAATTGATCCCATTCATTCCACTGTCTGTCAGGTATTTCAGCTGGAAGAGTGTGAAACAAACACAGCCTTCTCTGTAAAATCTTCATCTTTACAGACTCAGTTCTTGACTCAGAGCCTAGTATTGGTATCAGACTCCATCTGGTTATGTCCTCCTTTAACGTTTGACTCAGTTGGTTTCAGTTTAGAGCGTATAGATCTATCAGATCTTTGCTATGTTGACCCCCAGGTATCTCATGTGTTCTTGGTCCCTCTGTAGTTTGATATTAGATGTTATGTTCCTGCTTGGCTTCTACTCCAAACTCAGCACTTGGTCTTTTTAATATTCTAGTTATGGGGTCGGGTTGGAGCGGGGCTGTTCATCGTCGGAGTCCTACGGCATCAGCATGGATACGTCCTGCTGGCGGCGGCACAGCAGCAGTGTCCTCGCTCGCCATGCCTTTCTGTCGGCTCCTTTTCCCCTCCTGAAGCGCTGCTGCAGATGCTCAGCCAGGCGACGGCGGCCGGGTGGCGGTGTGCACGAGTGTTCACATCTAAGATGATTCTTCTGATAGAACCACAAGCACCAAATGTTGGGGTGTCGGGGTCCAGGCCTAGTTAAAAGGCTTCAACACAACACATAGGACATCTGGAGGGGAGTTCTGGAGGCTCACGGCAGAGATTGAAGAGAAGACAGCCAAAGCAGCAGCAGTCAGACGGATGTGTCCTTTTTACTGACATCATGTGATTTAGGTAGTGCTGTGAGACGGACTGCCTTTGATTGATTTGCTTTTCTGCTCTATTCAGCCTGTTGACAGCCTGAATGTTCTCTGTCTGGTAAAGACTGTGTTACTGACAGCAGCTCATCTGAAGGCTTTTCACTTGTCCTTTGACTGAACAGTTGCTGCAGTGTCCTGCAAGGTTTCTGTGGTTTTGTCTTGGAAAAGTAAAAACATGCTTTTGTCTAAATGAAGGTGATTTTATGGTTCCTTTTTTCCAGATCATGGAGCCAGTAGCACTCATCAGAGCTAAATCCAAACATTTACAGCCAATCCATGTGAGCGGTGTCGGTGATGGGCAGCAGAAAACCTGATGGGAGCATCCCCAGTAGAGACCTTATAGTCTGGGTTCAGTCCACTGATGGGCCGATAGCGTCACACTCCAGTTCATCTTTACCCTCTTCTGCTATCAGAGATCACTGCTTCTTTCCACGAGGAGGGACTTCAGCCTGTTTTTACCACATGGTTCTATGTGGCCTTCATTCTAGGGATCACATGCTCTTTCATTTCCTTGTACCACTCCGATGGGAAACCGTCCGGCCCCGGTGCCTTATTGGGTTTTAATGTAATGCTGCCTTTTAACTTCTTCATCTGTAGTTTCACTGATAACAAGCTTTTATTGTTCGTCCCTCATGTTGGGTCGTTTTATCAAGTCAGAAAAGGCTTCCATCCTTAACTCATCTGTTCTGGGTTGTGTTTATACATTTCTGAACATCTTTTATTCTTTATTCAGATTGAGGAGCTGCAGTTTGTCAGAGATCAGCTGTGATTCTCTGGCCTCAGCTCTGAAGTCCAACCCCTCACATCTGGAACAT
Organism: Dascyllus trimaculatus; assembly: GCA_024666655.1. NCBI lineage: Eukaryota > Metazoa > Chordata > Actinopteri > Pomacentridae > Dascyllus > Dascyllus trimaculatus. The sequence goes on from JAMOIN010000458.1 coordinate 58,833, forward strand.
CTGGACCTTAGCTGGAACAACCTGAAGGACTCATCAGTGAAACATCTGAAGGATCTTGTGGAGAGTCCAGACTGCAGCCTGAAGACTCTGGAGTAAGTAGAAGGTTCCAGTCAGTCAGTTTTCTACTAAACAGTCAGTATCAGAGCAAAGATCCAGTGTCTCCTGTAAACCTGCAGCTTCTCAGTGAAGCTGTGAAGCAGAATGGAGACAGACTCCAGGACTGGACAGGAACACAGAGACAGCAGTCAGCCAATCAGAGGAGCCACAAGCTGGTTGTCATCATGTGTTTGAGTGGATGTGAAGCCCACTGTTGTTGTTGTGTTGATGTGTTGAGGACATGAAGCTGATTCCAGCTGACAGCCTTCCAGATGTGCACAGACAGTGGTCCTCCTCCATCAGAGAGTCCACCAGATCTGATCTGACTCTTTGTTGTCTCATGTCAACAGTGATCAGCTGATCAGGTCCTGCTGCTCTTTATGCTGATGATCAGCTGATCAAACTCATTGATCTCCTCTGCTCTTTCTTCTTCTCTCTGCAGATGTTATTGATGCTGATCAGGACGGTGTTTGTTCTGAGAGGATGAAGTGTGTCCTGATGATCCAGAGGTTGAAGCAGCAGCAGCTGGTGTGTAGAGACTCTGACTGGACCCTGTTACTGGGAGGTGGACTGGGAACCAGTGTAAAGTGTGTTGTTACCACTGTGTAGTTTAGTGCTGCAGCTCCACACTGTGAATAATGTCCACATCAAGCATCTGTGTTTTTCTGTGCTTAGAAAATAGAATCACAACATTAAATCAGTAAAATATCTTTGTGTCATGTTTATTAATGTATGTGAAAGAAAATGTGTCTCTGTTGAGGATTAAATAAAGTCAGTCTTTTCTTTGTCCAGTTCTATTAATTCCAGACAATAACTGGTGGAAGCTCAGAAGAAGTATGAATTCATGTTTTAGCTGTAAAACCAAGAGCAGGTCAAAGCTGTGAATCATGTCCACATCAAGCGTCTGTACTTTTACTGTAATCTGTTCTTCTACAACGTGTGGCCACAAACCTGAACTATTTTACTGGATTGAATCAAAGCAAACATCCTTTTCCAGATGTTTGCTGTTGTTTTCACACTTTGACAGATTCTTTGACGTGTTTCTTCACGTTGTTCCAGATGTTCAGCGTCCTTCAGCTCCTTCTGCTGCAGAGCTTCTGTCCTTGAAATGACGCCTGAACAGAGACACTGAGAGTTCAACACACCTCATGTTGTTCAGGAGGCCTCCGTCTCACTTCCACTGTTTTCAGTCCCAAACAGCTCAGAAGAGCCAAGTGACCCAGACGGACCCGGATGTGTGGCGTCGATGAGGACGTTCCCTCAAACTGGTATTTACAGAACTCCAATAGGCCCTGAACGCAGCACCAACACTAAACCCAGCCCTGATGTAGCGGCAGAGCTCCAGAGGTGCAGCAGCTGGAAACACAGATCCATAGCAGAGAGAAGTTCTCCTGGAGACATGCTCCATCCTTCACATGACACACACAGACCTTCACCACGTCCCACTACTTCCTGTTTCAGAACCACTGATCCTCGTCTATGGTGGGGGTTGGCTTCCAGAACCCCTGTGATGGATAAAACCTGTGAAGTGGTGACCTTATATCTGTTTTATTATTGATATATATTGTAAGGCTCTATAAACCCTCCCCATGCTGTTACTAACCTTTACCACTCTTATAAACACTGGCTTCAATCAGAGACCGACCAGCTCAAGAGGAAGCGGCCGTAGAGACCATGAAAAGTGAACCGTGATATGTTGAGGGACCGCTGGACACCGTGTCAACAACATGGAGGTCCGACTGCATCCGGTGGGATTTAGCAGACATGAACCTGTGACTGATTCATCCAAGCTCCTGTGCTTCAGAGGTTGACTGTAGTTTAGTGCTGGAGCAGGTTTCCATGTGATGATCTGTGAACCAGCCTCAGTGTTTCCTCTCTGACAGGAGGAACCTTGTAGCAGTGAACACGGCAGGCAGGGGGCGCTGTTTCACTGCTACACTCAACCTCAGAGGCCGAAAACCTTCCTGGCACATTTTCATCTTCATGTTTGATCAAATCAGTCCCTCAGACCTCAGAACCAGCTGGTCCTCCATCACTGATCAGAGTTCTACCTCCAGACTATGGATGTCTCCTTGGAGTCCACAGAGGGGGGTCCACACTGATCCTTTAATGAGCCTCAGAACCTCATCAGTCCAGCAGACAGACACAGGACATTTAGGATGAAATGACTGCATGTTGGACAATATTCAAGTCATTTTCAATCTCTGAGCATTTCAATCAATTTTCTGTCATTTAGACACATTTTGACTCCTTTAGGCCAAATGTGGAGTTATTCAGGACAGATCAACTAATGTTTTTTAAACTTTTGTTTCATGTCAGTACTTTTTGAGTCATTTTGGACAATTTCTGTGTAAATTTAAACAATGACTGAGTCATTTTGTCTAATTTAGGAATATTTTTGCATCATTTTGAGCGTTTTTATGTGATTTTGGGCCATTTTTAACTCATTTTCCCTAATTTGAGACAACTGACATGTTATTTTGATCAATATTTTTGGTGTGTTATTTCATTTTAAACATCCAGGGAGCCAATGCTTTTGAATACTTTCAGTTCCAGTCCCTCAGAGTACGTTAGGGTTGGTCAGACCTTTTTTCTAAGCTCTAATATATATATTTATGACGTATTTTATAACATAAATATATTTAAATAAAGTCAGACTGTTGACTGATTTTCGACTTTTAATTTGAGTTTCTGTGCATTTTTATTGTTGTTCATGTGTTTTATAATGTATTTATCATGTTAATTTATTATATTGTGTATTTATTCTGTCATGTTTTGTCATAAACTTATTTAGAGACACTGCAGGAACAGTTTTATCACCGTCCTGTAGAATCATGTGTTTACTCGCCCTCTAGTGGACACAGTACGTAACTACAATCTCATCTTTTATTTTTATAATTTATTTTTATTTTCTCCTATGTGCATGTTTTCGATCAAGGAAAACAAGATTTTATTAAATAAAATGTTATTTTACTTCATAATTTATTCACTAAGAAAACCATCCCTTCATCTGTTCCCTTAAAATGACGCTAATGTGATGTGATGTGATAAAACTGTTCCTGCAGTGTCTCTAAATAAGTTTGTGACAAAACATGACAGAATAAATACACAATATAATAAATTAACATAATAAACACATTATAAAACACATGAGCGACAATAAAATGCATAGAAACCCAAATAAAAAGTAGAAAATCAGTCAAAAATCTGACTTCATTTTAATATATTTATTTTATAAAATATGTCATTGACTGATCATTGACTTCTTTAACCTTATGGTCTACGGGGTTTATACTGAGACATATGTTAGTTTTCTCAGAAATGCTGAAACCCTTCTCTTCTATGAATTGATCCATAGCTTTAGGTGAAGAGCAAGCGTGGGGAACCTTTCCTTTAAAACATATGTCTTGGTTAAACAACATAAAGCAGGAGTTTCGTATGCTGTCCTTGTGGTTTTGTTGATAAGGATCAATGCTCAGTCAACACTCCATATGCACACTTCTGCATTTTATCTGGCATGGTTAATATAAATCTATTATTGGTAATAGCAATTAATATAAGTCATGTCAGCATGATTATAATAAAGCAAGTTATGGCTAAATATGTTTAAGTAATGATTACATAAATTGTGATTAATATAATTAATAGTAGATTAAATGTAATTAATTAAATGTAGTAGAATAATGATTAAAGAAACAGAATATTCTCAACAAATACAGAGTTTCTGGAAAGATTTTCAAAGTTGGCTTCATCATAAAGGGATTCAATTTGCCACGTTAACGATTAAAGAGATCAAATTTTGGTATAAATATTAACAACAGTAAAATAGATTATGGGATTAACAACTTACTAGTAATGTGCAAACAATTTATCCATAAATGTCGCTTCTTCAAAACTAAACCCACCAGAACTCACTGGAGGAATGAGCTCAGTCTTTTTGCAAAATCCCTAAAACTAATTGAACAGAAAAATGCTGGTGCTCTTGAAGTCTTTTTGACTAACTTTGATTTAATTTAATATTTATTTGTTTGTATTTATTATACATTCTTTCATTTTCTCTTTTGTAATGACCTTTAACAACGTCCCTTGTTCTTCTTCTTTTATTTATCATTATTACTCTGTTTTATCTGTACCTGACATTTGATTGTTACACTATGCGGTGCCTTATTTGTTTGTATTTGAAATCTTGTAATAATAAAAAACATTTAAAAAAAATGTTACCTCCTACAAAATAAAAGCCTTCATTTGTTTAAATAACGAAATAACGTGATTTGAAAAATATGACTTTAAAAATGTAAAGCCAACTGTAATAAGTGCTAGCTAGCTGCTCCACTATCTCTGAATATTTTACTTGTCGCCCAAATGAAAAATGAATCCATATTCTAGCTGGTTACGAACCGACAGCCGCATCCCTGGAGGGACCAGCAGGGCTAGCTGAGCTAGCGGAAGTGCTAACGACCTTCTGCTCTGCCACGGATCACTTTATTACCGCAACCTGAGTGGTTTTTAAAATAAATCCTCTACAAGACACAGAGCTGTAGTTCCGTTTTAGTTTCAGCTCTCATGTTTCTCTGTGTGACTGTGTCTGACGTCCTCTAATAAAATCCTCCTGTTCACTGGGAGCTGCAGCGAACCGCAGCTTCATGTAGCATCATATCAGAGCAGGGGGCGTTTCTGCCCTCTAGCGGCCACAGGCGGTAACTACAGTATTGGTGAATGGAAAGCTAGCGACAGCATACATGAGCAGCACTTCCTGTTGATGCTTCAACGTAAAACTATCAGAATTCCATCGTTTTAATATGTGAAAACGTGATTTTTTAAAACTTAGAATGATCGCCAGCATAAACTATGTTGTATTTGACGGCCGCTAACTTTTCCATCTGCGGTAAATAATGGTGTTGTAGTTTGTATGTAGCCTCTAAACAGAAAATGAACACATCCATCCATTATCTATACACCGCTTATTCCTCACTAGGGTCGCGGGGGGGCTGGAGCCTATCCCAGCGGACTCGGGCGAAGGCAGGGGACACCCTGAACAGGTCGCCAGCCTATCACAGGGCTACATATAGAGACAAACATCACACTCTCATTCACACCTACGGACAATTTAGAATAATCAATTAACCTCAGCATGTTTTTGGACTGTGGGAGGAAGCCGGAGTACCCGGTGAGAACCCACGCATGCACAGGGAGAACATGCAAACTCCACACAGAAAGATCCCGGGCGTCCTAACCGTGATGCGAACCAGGGATCTTCTAGCTGTGAGGCAACGCTGCTAACCATCGCGCCACCGTGCAGCCAAATGAACACATATGGAAGCTAATTATGAATCTACAGCCGCATTCAGAACAGGAAGAGTTAGCCGAGCTAGCGGAAGTGCTAACAAGCTCTTTCACGGACACAGATCGTGTTATTAAGGAAATGTAAGTAGCTTTAAAATTAATCTAGAAGAGACAGAGCTGTAGCTGCATATTAGTATGACTTGTTATGTTTTACTGTGGGATTGTTTCCAACAATAATCGTGAATCAGCTTCTTTATTTAAAGTATGTAACGAGCTAGCTCTAATGCTACGTTGGCTACATCCTTAGCCTGTTATAGTGATCATCACCTTTTAAAGAGACGCTGGTTGTAGCGCTGGAGCTAGCTTGTCACAGCTTCTAATTAGCTGCGAGCTCGGCTAACACTGCCGTCACAGATGCAGTTGTAGATTCATAATTAGCTACATTATGGATTAATTTTCTGTTTGGACGTGACTGAGACAAAAGAACAAATATAACTAGAGCAAGTGGAGAAGTTAGCGGTCGTTAAATACAACTTACGTTACATCGGCGATCCTTCTTAGTCTCCTAAAATCACGTAGTAATAATTTCTTTAAAATAAAATACAAAAATGATGCTTTTACCTTGAAGGAGCTCCAGAAAGTGCTGCTCGTGTGTACTGTCGCCAGCTTTCCCTTTAATAATACTGTAGTTACCGCCTGTGGCCGCTAGAGGGCAGAAACGCCCCCTGCTCTGATATGATCCATCCTATAGGAAGCTGAGTTTAGCTGCAGCTACTAGCTGCTAATGAACAGCTGGACAGCAGCAGAGCTAACACACTGATACGGATCGTTTTATTAAGGGAACGTAAGTAGCTTTTAAAATACCTCTGGAAGAGACAGAGCTGTAGTTGTATTTTACTCTGAGATGTAATGTAGAACTGTTAGGGTCTCTGGTTATTTCTGTTGTCTTATTGAGGTTCAAACGGTAAATGAATCTATTGTGTGGCTAATTATGAACCTACAAGAGGTTTAATGTCGTCACCGGCAGCGTTAGCCGAGCTAGCAGTAATGCTAACAAGGCTCTCCACTGGTACTGATTGTTTTCTAGACGTAAATTTAGCAGCATTCAGAGTAAATTAAGTTATCTGTAGCGACCTACAGGCTACAACCTGAGATATTGATGTGTAGTGGTCAGAGCACGTTTCTATGTCGCTCCTTCACAATAAAATCATTCTACTTTTTTTTAAACAAGTATTGCGACATGACTTTGTCTGACTTGATGTAGTGGATGCAACGTTTATATAAGACAACAGACTGATGGTATTAACAGGAGACACCATTTAAAGTGAATAACACGGGCACACGGACGAGAGGAACGGGACCATGAAAACTTTTCGTACAAATGTAAATAATTTACCGCTTAGGTTGTATTGTTGATTTTTGTTTTACCTGTCCCCTAGCCATGTAATAAGTTTGTTGTGTTTGTGCTGCATTTATACAGCACGGATCATGGCTAGCGAGCGACTGAGCTCACTAACGTTAGCTTAGCCTCCTCTATATTGTCGCCGCCGCTAAATATAAAATAGATCGGTAGATAATACTTTCTAACTGGTCCGTTGTGAAACTGTATTGGTGCACTGCACAACCAATCGTCAATTTATTTTCCCTCTGAAGGGATTGATGTGGCCAAATTAATTCACTTAAGAAGTGAAAAGGGTCACCTGTTCTCAGGAAGGCGTTTTGCCTCAGCAGCTGGATGGGAGGGAGTAACGTCAAACTCCTGTGAAGAAATCAAGTGTTTTGTGTATTTACAACAAAAAGTAGAACTGCATTTTTAACTTATAACTAAATTACTGTCCATTATCATCGTTACTGACGGCAATAGTTCCGTCTGACGTCTCTATGTACGTTTCAATGATTTTGTTATAATATTCTACTCTATTATATCTTATAGAGCTGTGTTGAAAGACAGACATGGCTGTGCTGGTCTGGTGGCCGTGCCATTAGAAGTGGAGAAGCAAAAAAGTGGGAGAACCTAAAAAAGACATACAAGGTTTTTTATTTATTGTATTTAACTGTAGTGTCAGATGATAGAAGCATATATGGAAGGGCACAGTTACTGTTCTCTTTGCTCTGTTTGACATTTGAAATGAACACTACATAATTGTGCACAGCAAATCTTTGTTGGTAAGACTTTCTAATGAAGATGGAAAATTTATACTGAAGTAAACTTTTAAGTGTATGTAAGTAAAGTATATGATTTACACATTTATTATAAAGTATCATCTGTTGTATATAAAAACTGTTAATGTGTGCAGGAGCTTAGGAAGCCATCAACAGGGAGTGGCACTGAATCAGGGGAACCCACGGCCGGAACATGGAAGTGGTTCAATTTACCTCCATATAATGGGCTATTTTTCAGGACTCTGGAGTCATGGACAGAACCTGGGTAACCTACAGATATGTCCAGAAACTGGCATTGGTGGTCACACACTGCTTGCATCTGGATGGAATAAAACAGTTTTCTGTTGAAGCAGCATTGAGCATCAGCACTTAATTCTAATGTGACAACCATCAATGCTGCCTACAACCCTCCCAAATGCTGCAGATCCAGCCAGTCGCTCAAAGCCAGCACCAACTCTTTGAAGCTCATCTAGTGGTGGAAAGCAGATGACCCTGTTTTTGAGCTTGATTATTTTGTCTGCCACCCTGTGAACGATGTCATTCACCGTAGAGCATGGGATGCCAAACGCTCTACATACAACACGATAGGAGGTTGCACTTGTGAGCCAAAGAAGAAATATCAGGACCTGTATCTCTTGACCCCAGCCATGGTCACATGGAGATCGGAGGATGTGGGTCTGACCAACCCTAATGTACTCTGAGGGCCTGGAAGTGAAAGTATTCAAAAGCATTGGCTCCCTGGATGTTTAAAATGAAATAACACACCAAAAATATTTATCAAAATAACATGTCAGTTGTCTCAAATTAGGAAAAATGAGTTAAAAATGGCCCAAAATCACATAAAAACGCAAAATGATGCAAAAATATTCAAAAATTCAAAAAATAAAGATTACTCAACTACACCGTGTTTGCCCAGCTATGAACGCAGCCAGGAAGCTCGGATATACTCCATTTCTCATCGACCCAGCGAGATTAAAGTCGACGCGTGGAGTTGGAGTTCTATTCTTGAACACCAGGATGCTGAAGACCATCTGAAGACTGGAGGAAACGACCAGCAATCAGCTGCTTCAGCTGTTGACTGAACACAAGTTGTGATGGACATAAACAGATGCAGCATTATTGGCTCTGACGCCACTCAGATGTATTTCTGAAACCCAACTGAATCTACATGCGTTTGATTTTAGGTGGTCTATGTCAAACCTTTCATTGTGTCAGGGTTCGTTTTGGCTCCAGAGGTTCTAAAGGTTCTCCACCTGTTCTCAGTTTCAGGTGAGGGCCGTGGGTTTGGAGGTGTTTGGTTCTGTGTTTTTCTTCTTGTTCTGTTTTTGGGGCTGCCTTGCTGCACCTTTTTCTTTTTCCACTCTTGTAGTTTTGTTTTTTATCAATAACTAGGATGGAAAGATTTAAAGTGGTACCATGGAATGTACAAGGTATTAGAAATGTTATAAAACACAAAAAATACCGACGGTTAAAAAAGTTCAAATGTAATGTTGCTTTTGTTCAAGAGACAAATGATCAGATAGTGAACATATAAAACTCCAATGGACTGGGGAGGTCAAATATATTTCTCTTCATGTCGTCAGGCTAAAAGGGCCGCTGCTATTCTGATCCACAAAAACACCCCATTTGTTTTGGAACACGAAGGAAAAGATCCAGAAGGTAGATTTACTTTAATTAGCGGCTTTATTTCAAATAAACATGTTACCTTTATGAACGTTTTTGCTCCAAACGTAGATACACCTAAATGTATATCTCAGATCATATTATTTCATCGATACTGTGAAGAAGGAGGTTTCTTGACTGGGGACTTCAAAATAAAGTACACGGCATCTAAAGTTTTGGGTAATCTGACCAGAGATTCAGGCTTGACGGATATTTGACGCTTCCTAAATCCAACTGTTAAAGATGACTCATTTTATCCTCACTGTTCATATTGGAGACTGGATTCTTTTTTTTTATCCCCCATCAATTATTCCAAGCTGTTCATGCATGTAAGATAAATCCAGTTGTTTTATCCGATCATGCCTCAATGTGTTTAGAGATTAATTTACATTCAAATACCCCCAAAACTCCAAGATGGAGATTCAACACATCATTTAGACTCATTTATTTCTTTTCTACAAAACTAAATGAGTGATTTTTGGGAGGATAATAGAAACTGTCTTGTCTCACCTTCTACCATATGGGATGCAGCTATAAGGCCACTTTACATGGTTGTGTTATTTCTCCTTCTTCATATCAGAATAAAGTTTCACAGCCTACAGAGATGGTCTTGAAGGAGAGGTTCGACGTCTTGAACAAGAACACAAACGTTGTCCAACAAACTCAAACCTGAAAGCTTTGTTGGCCTCTAGATCTCTGTTGAACCTGGAGCACACAGAGGAAATTCAAAAGCAGCTACTTTGAACAGAACAGAAACGATATGAATACGGTGATAAGTCCAGCCGTCTTCTTGAGCATCAGCTAAACAGTCAAATTAACAACCGTTCCATTACCGAGATGAAAACAACTGATGCACAAACTTCTTATGATTTAAAAATGATAAATGACACCTTTAAACAAATGATCACTCCTTATATTCCTCCACTACTACAAACAGTGATATAATAAAATATTTACAGAGTATTTATTTGCCGGTTCTGTCAGAGGAGGATATGTTTGTACTTAATGTGGATTTTACTTCTGAAGAGATCTGGGCGGCTATTAAGGAAGTGCCCAGTGGAAAGAGTCCAGGCCTGGATGGCAAACCCACTGAATTTATCGAAAAATCTGGCCTGAAATTAAACCTGTTTTAATGGGTGCAGTCAATTATTTATGGACAGGAAATATTCCCTAGTCTTGGAGCAGCGCCTCTATTTCTCTTCTATTAAAACAAGGTAAAGATCCCCTTGACTGTAGCTCATACAGACCGATAAGTCTGCTCAGTGTCGACTACAAAATAGTGGCCAAAGCATCTGCTGGTAGATTAGAGAGGATGCTTCCTAAAATGATACACAAAGACCAGGCGGGATTTGTAAAGGCAAGATATGGCTCTGACAATGTGAGGCGTGCTCTGAATATTATCCACCATTTGAATATTAGCAACAGCCCAGCCGTAATCTTTGGGTTGGATGCTGACAAAGCATTCGATCGTGTGGAGTGGGCCTTTCTCTTTGGACCAGGTTTGTTGATGCGATAAAGACGCTCTACTCACAACCAACAGCTCAAGTCAATACCAACGGTTTTCTTTCTGAGAGTTTTCCAGTTCAACGAGGATGTAGACAAGGTTGTCCCCTTTCATCTTTATTATCTGTATCATTTATGGCTCAAAGCATAAGGTCCAACATTGAGATTAAGGGAGTTACCGCAGGCGGAGAAGATCATATTATGTCTTTATTCGCAGATGATATACTTCTGTATTTATCAAATCCACAAAAATCAATTAAAATCACTTTGAATCTAATTGCAAAATTTAGTGTTCTGTTAGGATGTAAAATAAACCTTAGTAAATCTATTGTTCTACCATTTTAAACTCCAGCTGTCAAAGAGGACTTTCAGATATTTAGGAATTAATTTAACAGCAGACCTAAACAATTAGTTTGAAGCAAATTATACACATTTAATCTCCAAAACTAGAGAAGACCTCAACAGATGGGAAACACTGACAACATCTTTTCTGGGCCGAGTTAATGTCATTAAAATGCATATTCTTCCTACATTCAATTATTAGTTTCAAAATGTACCGTGCTATTTATCTACTCATTGTTTTAAAAGCTGAATAAATATACTTCCCAATATCTATGGAAGAATAAGCATCAGCGAGTTAAGTTTAGTATCTAACCAAGCTGAAAAGCTCAGGGGGTGTTAACCTACCAGATGATCCGATGTATTACTGGTCTGCCCAGTTGAGAATGATGACAACTGGTTCCTAAAGAGAGAACAACCATCCTGGGTTGAACTGGAATCCTTTGTATGTGAGCCTCTGAAGCTAGAACAGCTTCCATTCATCAATCATTTAAATGAAGAGGAAAATATCAGATCAGACATTGTTATTTACAACACTTGGTTGGTGTGGAAGGATATTAAAAAACCCTGAAGAACTCCACCTGTGTGGTCTTCACATCGTCCATGATCTGCAAATCCACATGTTCCTCAGCAGATTACATGTTTGGGGCTTTCAAACTGGGTGTCGAGTGGCGTCACCAACTTTCAGACTTATTGTCATCTGATGTCATCAAATCTTTTGAACAGCTCAGGAATGAATTTAATATTCCTGTTCCAGATTTTTATAAACATCTCCAAACTCGTAGCTTTATAAATAGTTTGCTGAAGGAAAACAGGCTCAGACTCAGTTTGTCAAAGTTGGAACACACAATGACATCGGTTAAGTCGTTAGAGGGGAAGATTTCTGAACTTGACCTAATGTTGTCACATCAAGACTGGAATTCTTATGACTTGTTAAAACAGTTGTGGGATCTTGGGATCACTTTTAGGTCAGAAGACTGGTTGGAGATTTGCCTAAACGTCTTTCCAAAATGTATTTCATCATCAATTCAAGAGCAAAGCTTTAAGTTAATACATAGAAGTTATTATACCCCAGTACGTCTCCAGAAAATGTCCCCAGATACTTCTGATCTGTGCTATAAATGCAAAATATACAAGGACACATTGATTCATCTGCTTTGGGAATGTGAACATGTCCATCAGTTTTGGAGGGATATTCATGATAATGTACAGCAGATCAGTGGGAAAAGATCTGATATGAGCCCATCATTGTATTTGCTGAACCTTTGTCCCAGTAATATACTAGATCATATTATCAGTCTTTGTTGATGAGAATCATATCTGTTGAAGGAAATGTGTTCTTCTAAAGTGGTCAAGGAAACGGGAAACCATGAGTTTTTTTTTTTTTTATATATATATTTTGGGGAGTTTTTTCCTTTTTATTGATAGCGGGAGAGAGACAGGGTGAAAGGGGGCACAGAGGACAGAGAAAGACCTGCAGCAAAGGGTCGTGAGCTGGACTCGAACTCACGACCGCTGCTGGCGACCTGCACCCACATGGCAGCACCTTAACTCAGTGAGCTATACAGCGGGCCAACCATGAGTTTTAAATGAAAGTATTTATCAGCTATTCTACTATTAATATTAGTATTATATTAATATTAATTCTAATATAACATACATGAGCTGTAACAGTGGAATCAGAGTGAGGTGGATGTGTGACGGCAGATTATCAGACAAAATGAAGAGGATTGTGGTGAAAGAAGGGTCGTTAGTGAACGATCTGAAATCATAGTTTCATGATTGGATTCACGACTGATTCGCTAAAATGAAACTCTTTTATTAAGTTATTACCACATCAACCGATCAGGAGCAGACAGGGAAGGTCGGTCTGGTCGGAGCCTCCTGGGGCTGGAACAGCTGGTTTGGGACGGAAACTTCTTCACGATGGATCTGGTCGGCTCCTGGTCTCAGCAGCACCGTGTCAGACGAAACACGCAGCAAGAAGGATTCAAAGACTGAGCGAAGACGAAAAGGTGAAAGTGTGGAATAAAAGAAAGGAACGAAACAAGCAGTACACGAACGGAAGAGACACCCAGAATAATAGAAAAAGCCTGAACAAACGTGGTCCTTCACTTTCACTCTCTGGACCTGGAGGATGGTGTTTAGGGCCTGGATAGCAGTTTACTGCTTCACAGTCTGACTCTGATTTCTTTGTCTCAAGAGAAGAGGAAACTGCCTCTCTTGTTCTTTCTTGTTCTTCTACAGAAGCTTGACTTTAGTTCCAGGTCCTTGAAGTCTGTCCAGAGTCACTCCAGGTCCAGAAGGACTCCAGAATTGTCCACAAAGGCTTTAAGATGTGTCTGAAATGACTGAAGATTGTCCAGATGATTCAAACCTGAGAGAAAAACCTGGTTCTGAACAGAGACCAGGTGTAGTGTTCAGACTGAGACACCTGGATGGATGTAGAACTGATCTGGGTCCAGGTTCTACTCCAGTGTGTTGTTCCTCCTACATGTCCTGTGTCTGTCTGCTGGACTGATGAGGTTCTGAGGCTCATTAAAGGATCAGTGTGGACCCCCCTCTGTGGACTCCAAGGAGACATCCATAGTCTGGAGGTAGAACTCTGATCAGTGATGGAGGACCAGCTGGTTCTGAGGTCTGAGAGACTGATTTGATCAAACATGAAGATGAAAATGTGCCAGGAAGGTTTTCAGCCTCTGAGGTTGAGTGTAGCAGTGAAACAGCGCCCCCTGCCTGCCGTGTTCACTGCTACAAGGTTCCTCCTGTCAGAGAGGAAACACTGAGGCTGGTTCACAGATCATCACATGGAAACCTGCTCCAGCACTAAACTACAGTCAACCTCTGAAGCACAGGAGCTTGGATGAATCAGTCACAGGTTCATGTCTGCTAAATCCCACCGGATGCAGTCGGACCTCCATGTTGTTGACACGGTGTCCAGCTGTCCCTCAACATATCACGGTTCACTTTTCATGGTCTCTACGGCCGCTTCCTCTTGAGCTGGTCGGTCTCTGATTGAAGCCAGTGTTTATAAGAGTGGTAAAGGTTAGTAACAGCATGGGGAGGGTTTATAGAGCCTTACAATATATATCAATAATAAAACAGATATAAGGTCACCACTTCACAGGTTTTATCCATCACAGGGGTTCTGGAAGCCAACCCCCACCATAGACGAGGATCACTGGTTCTGAAACAGGAAGTAGTGGGACGTGGTGAAGGTCTGTGTGTGTCATGTGAAGGATGGAGCATGTCTCCAGGAGAACTTCTCTCTGCTATGGATCTGTGTTTCCAGCTGCTGCACCTCTGGAGCTCTGCCGCTACATCAGGGCTGGGTTTAGTGTTGGTGCTGCGTTCAGGGCCTATTGGAGTTCTGTAAATACCAGTCTGAGGGAACGTCC
>JAMOIN010000930.1:0-67500 GCA_024666655.1 Dascyllus trimaculatus
TATCTATCTATCTATCTATCTATCTATCTATCTATCTATCTATCTATCTATCTATAATTGTAACGTTTTTGTATCAAGTATAACTGGCATCTTGTGCTGATTTCAAACTCGGTGAGGAAAGAGTGCCACCTTGATCGATATTAACACTACTACAGGAGTTGAGTCGTATAAATTCAAATTCACACACTTAATAAACTAGTATTTATGAAAGGGAAGACAACATACTCATAAACCCAAACAAAATACTTGGAGACAGGATTTTTAAACATGTTTCTAACAACTCCCCTTTTAATTTTTTTCATTTTTTTTATAGGATGAGCTTGATGACACTGCCAGCGTTTGGAACGCACACTCCATCAGTCCATCAAAGAACTTGAATGTTCCAAGTGAGGTCACCAACAGATCCATATCAGGCTTTGGACTTGTATATGCACCTGAGAGACATCATTCGTGCATCTGTTTAAAGGAGTAAGAGTTTTCTTATAAAAATCTTTTTCAGAGCCCCCAGACCTGTTTTTATCATGGAATCAACAGGAAGCCAAAGTTGCAAAAGCTGCAGTTATGCTTATTTTTTTAATTTCAAGAAACATTTTAAGTTTATTTGAATTATATTTTGCTAAAACTATAAACTCGGAATTAAACACATGGTTCTCCTGTAAAATTTAAACATGCTATATGTTATTTTTTTCAAATTGTTATTCATTATAAATACTACATTATTTGTTCCCCTACTGAAACATGCTTGACGTGATGTTGAAGTCAAAAAATGCTTTGTAATAGCACTGTGAGCATCTGATGTGCATTTTAGTTGCTGTTCTATTTATAACGTTGTTAGGAGCGAACACGTGTAATTGAATTCAAAGAAAAATCTCAACGTACTTACAAGTATGTGATATTAAAATGAATGTAGACCAAAGTCTTGATATAGTTTTATCTATAAGATGACTTGAACACTGATTGACATGTTCACTGCTGATGGCATATGTTCTAGAAATGAGACACAGGGAAAATTAATAGGACTGCTATGAGTTAATGTAAAGAATTCGCATGTATGACAAGTGTATAAATATATTTCTGAATACACAAAGCATTTCCTAGCACTGATGTCTGGAAGTGCTACAAAGAATAAAAGCCGGTACGAGCACTTGATTTCTTCAGTGTGAAATCATTTTATTCATGTCCAGCACTCCAGGCAACTTCACCTGATTAAATTGAAAATGTAACTCAGAACTTTGGTTTGCTAATTCAAACACTCAAGGACATGCATTTTTAGAATTGGACAACATGCCTTGAAAATTTCATGGGAACATTTAACCTATAAAAATATAATCAGCAGCATCAACTTAAGTGCTGAATTAAGACAATTTATAACAATATTTATAACATACTACATACACATCTGATTACCAACTTCACATTAGGGCAAAAAAGACTCCGCGTCAGATGGGCCACATTAACTTGTAGATTTTGTAAACAGTCTTACATAGGTCTCTTCAACTTTTAACAGTTCTTTTTCCTGTTAACAATCAAATGCTTATGAATTACACAACACTTGAAACACCTGAACATAAATATTTAACAATTCTACCAATGATAGACAGTTCTGAAATCTGTGATTGGCAAAAACATACAGTGTTGCTTTGAGGAGGAGTTTGGGTCGAACTGAGGTAAAAGACAAAGTAAAAGTTGTGTTATTTAAAATGAATTAAAAATGAAACAAACATCCCTTTAGCAAAGAACTATTGCACAAACAGAGAATTGTAAGAGGTAAACCACATCACATTGTATGTTTGCATTACAAAAGAAACAAAAAATGAGTGACAAAAACATTAAATAAAATATAAAATTTCATACCATGATGTCTGTTTGTCTTAGGCCCTTACAAGGACTGTTTTCAAAGTCACAGAATATCCATTTCAAGGTAGTTGCTGGACAGGATGTTGTCAAACTCAGTGCGAAATTAAGGATAGGAACCATAAGTGCATGGTAGTTCAAGGGTTGCTCCACAGGTGTGAGCAATAGGTCTCCTGTTGAGCCCAGTTTCAGCATTAAAGCATACCATAATTTTGTCAGTACATGTGACAGATGAGCCAGTGCAGAAACGAAGGATTTTTTCAGCTTTGACTTGGTCAGCACTTTTCACATAACGCTGGAAATGGTTAAAGGTTGTTTGTTCTCTCTGAGACAGCACCATTTTTGTTGTTTCAAGCAGCTCTGATACCGGATCTGTGAAACACTGAACGCTGCCTTTGCCTTGCAGGGCAAAGGCCTTATTGTTCCTGCTCTGTTTGGCGGTTTCTTTCCGTCTTTCTTTCTTTATTAGGGCCCAAAGCACTACAGTGCGTAGGACCCTATTGTTCCTGTAGTGTTTCTTTGAGGGGATGGCGGTTTGTTTGTTTGTTTGGCAGTTTGTTTCTTTTTCTTACGCCACTTTCACGCCACTCCCCAAATTTTGCACACACATCAGGACTGGTGAAAATTTTGATATTTTGGGGGAATTACACATATGAATGGAAAAATGACTCAATAGCGCCACCTAGAAAATTGGGCTTTAGTGGAGTTAAGACGGCTAGTTTTACGTAAACTCATGAAATTTGGTACACAGGTACAGTAGCCCAAGACAAAAACATTCCTGCTTTTAAAATTTCAAAAAAGCTCAACGGCGCCCCCTAGAGCACGTGGTGTGCAGGCATTGGAATTTAACGAACTCCTCCCAGGATTTTTGTCCGATTTTCACCAAATTCGCTGTGTGGCATCTAGACCCATCCAGGATGAAAAGTTATTAAAATCTCGTGGCTGCGTCACACAGTGTGGGCGTGGCATGGCGGCCATTTTTTTTTTTTTTTTTTTAAATTTTTATTTTATTTCGTTTTTTTTTGCAAAATAGACAATTCTTCATTGCATTACAACATTCATTCGAAAGTGATATGCTACTAAACTAAAAAGAAATAAAATAAAAAATAAAAGTAAAAATTCAAAGTAATGTAAAACACATTTGGTGTAAACTATATGAACAGAGCCTTCGGGGGATACTTGCTTCTTCTGTTATTGTTTATTTGTTTGTGTCTTTTTGGTCATTGATATGTACATTAGCCATTTTTCCCAGTCTGTTGTGAAGCTTTCTTCTTTCATTTTTAATTTGTATGTGAGCTTTTCCATTTCTAGTATTTCTTCTACTAGAGTCAGCCATTGTTTATGGTTTGGCGCTTCAGTCTTAAGCCAGTTCTTAGTAATAGCCTTCTTGGCTGCCGTCAAGAGGATTTTGGTCAGGTACTGGTCTTCTCTTTGTACTTTTTCTTCTAAGTATCCCAAGTATAGTGTTAGGCAGGATTGGGGGATTTTATAGCCCAGGACCTCACATAGAGTAGTATGTATGTTTTCCCAGAAAGGTTGTATTTTCATGCAACTCCAGAATATATGTATATGATTTGGTTCTGTATGGTTACACAGTCTCCAGCATGGTTGTTGGATCTTTACTTGGTTTGTTTTGATTTTAGGAGTAATGAAGTATCGAATTTGGTTTTTCCACGTAAATTCTCTCCATTTTTGCGACTGTGTTGTTGTTTTATGTGTTTTCCACATGTCACTCCACATTTTTTCTGAGATCCTCTCACCCAACTCGTGCTCCCATTTCTTTTTTACATATAGTGTTGAGTCGTTTCTAGCTTCCATTAAACAGTGGTACAAAGTGGATACAACTTTAGGGATAGCTTTACTATATGCTTGTTTAAATATCTTAATAATAGGATGTATTTTGTCCTCCTTCGTCTTAATTTTTTTGTGAAAATAATCCCTCATTTGTAAGTATCTAAATAAGTCTTGATTTGTTAAGTTGTATCTGTTTTTTAATTCTTGGAAGCTTATGAGTTCACCTCTTTGAGTCACTGTACATATGGCAGTTAGACCTTTTTCCACCCACTGTTTGAACTGATGGTCATATCTTCCTGGTATGAAGTCTTCATCGAAAGCGAACCATTTTAGCAGTCCCAATTCTTTTCCTATTTTAAGTTTTTTGCCAATGGAGTGCCAAGTGTCTAGAGTTAACTTACTAATTGGGTCTATATAGGTGTCTTTTATTTGGGCTGGGATCTCTCTTTCTCCTATGTAAGTTTGAATAGGATTGTGGGATGTGGATAGTTCAATATCTTTCCATCTAGCAACATAATCTACATTGCACCAATAGATGAGTGGTCGCAGTTGGGCTGCATGAAAATATTCTTTTAGATTTGGAAGTGCCATTCCTCCGCTTTCTTTGGGTAGCTGAAGAGTGGCGTAGCGCACCCTAGGTCTTTTGCCCTCCCATATGAATCTAGAAATTAGTTTATCCCACTTATGGAATTGGGTTTGTGGTATATTCACTGGAAGTGATAGGAACAAGTATAATAGGCGTGGTAAGATGTTCATTTTCACTGCATTAATTCTGTCTGTTAACCCAATTGGATATGTAGACCATCTTTCTAGATCTTTTCTTATATTGGCATCAATTCTGCCATAATTACTTTCATATAATTTCAATAGGTTCTTCGTTATGTTTACACCCAAGTATTTAAGTGACTTCGCATTCCAATTTAGTTTTTGCTCTTTAAGTTTTAGGTTTGGTGAGCAATTAAATAAGAGGATTTGGGTTTTAGATATATTAATTTTGTAGCCTGAATATATGCCAAATTGTTCTAGTATTTGCATGAGCGGGGAGAAAGAATTTACTGGATCTTTTAAGTAGATTAAAACATCATCAGCAAACAGACTGATTATGTGTTTTTGTTTATTGATTTCTATTCCTGTTATAGAGGTGTCCTGTCTAATTAATTGAGCCAGTGGTTCAATATACAGGGCAAACAAAGTAGGACTTAGACAGCAGCCCTGTCTGGTTCCTCTCTCTAGTAGAAATCTTTCAGAAAGAGAGCCATTAATTTTTATTCTAGCTGATGGTTTGTCATAGATTGACTTGATACACTGAATTGATTTTTTTTCAAAACCAAATTTTTCTAGAGTTAGGTGTAGAAATTTCCAATTTACTTGATCAAAGGCCTTTTCGGCATCCAAACTAATCAGAGCTGCTGGCAGGTTACTTTTGTTTATATTCTGTATAATATGTAGTGTCCTTCTTATATTGTCTTGTGTTTGTCTACCTGTAACAAATCCGGTTTGGTCCTCGTCTATTAAGTCTGTTATAAATGTTTGAAGTCTGTTTGATATAATTGAGGTGTAAAGTTTGTAATCTGTATTTAAGATTGAGATTGGTCTATAATTTTGACAGTATTTTTTGTCCTTCTCTGGTTTGGGGATGACTGTTATTATTGCTTCCCTCCAAGAGGGGGGGATAGTGTCATTGGTCATGATCCAATTTAGCGTCGAGTATAACAGAGGAGATAATTCTTTATCAAATTTTTTGTACCATTCTGACGGAAATCCGTCACTACCAGGTGATTTCTTTGTTTTTAATTTTCCGATAGCTTTCTGGATTTCCTCTATAGTTATTGCCTTGATAATGTACTCATTTTGTTTTTTCCCTATTGATGGTAGGTCCAGAGAGTTCAAAAATATTTGAATGTCTTTTGTATTTGTGGTGGATGACTCTGTATAAAGTTTTTTATAGTAGTCTGTAAAAATATTTTCAATTTCTTTGGGGTGGTGTTTAATTTGATTGGTTTTAGGGTCATGTAGTTTGTGGACTGTGATATCTGCTTGTTGTTTCCGTAAACGTCTAGCCAATAGTTTCGCTGCTTTAGGACCCGATTCATAGTAGTTTTGCTTTAAATATCTCATTTTTGTCTCTATTTCTTGTTGAAGTATATGGTTAATTTTCTTTCTCACTTCTTTTATTTGTTGTTGTGTCTCTTGGTCTATTTTTACTTTATGTCTTTGTTCCAGTTGTCTTAATTCAGCTAAAAGTAGTTTATATTGTTTTGTTTTTTCTTTCTTAAGGTTACTCGTAATTGCAATTAGTTTCCCTCGTATTACCGCTTTCAGTGCATCCCACAGTATGGCTGGGTTTATCTCACCATTATTATTTTCCTGTAGGTATGTTTGTATCTCTTTTTTGATTTGTTCAACCACTGCCTTATTATTTAGTATTCCAGTGTTTAGTCTCCATATAGTATCTTTTTGTCTGTTGTTCAAGTATATTTTCATGTAAATGGCACTATGATCGGATATGTCTGCCTCACCAATTTTACATTTTTGTATTATATCTCTATTTTCTTTCTGCATGAAAAAGTAATCGATTCTAGAATACACTGAGTGTGTTTGTGAATAATGACTGTAATCTCTTTGTAAGGGATGTAAGTCCCTCCAGACATCAAAAAAGCCCATTTCTTCCCATGTGTTTTTTACCAACTTTGAAATAGTTTTCTTGTTTCTTTTTATACTTGTTGTGTCTAAATCATGATCCATAATTAGATTGAAGTCTCCTCCGCATATACATATTCCTACCGTTTCCTCGGCTATGATATCTAACATTTTTTGGTAGAAAGTTTTGTCGCACTCCGGTGGTGCATATATGTTCACTAAGGTGAGCATCACCTGGCCAATTATCCCCTTGATAATAATATACCGGCCCTCTTTATCTTTTATTTCTTTTTGGCACTCGAATTTGATTTCATTTGAAATTAAGATTGCTACTCCTCTCTTGCGGGTATTTGAGTTGGAACTATAGTAGGTATTTTTAAATCCGAATCTTTTCAGTTTCTCGTGTTCTACTTGTGATAAATGAGTTTCTTGTAGAAATGTTATCTGTGTTTTTTCCTTCTTTATTTTCGTCATGATTTTAGCTCTCTTGACTGGGTTCCCAATTCCATTTACATTAAGAGACATAATTTTAATTTCTTGATGTTTTTTGTCCATGGAATTGTTTCAGATTGTCGTAGATATAGTATTTCCCCCTCAGGCTAACAGTGTTACATTCTTGAACAATTAACAGAAATTTGAACAGTGCGTTGGAACTTGCAAACTCAACTATGTACATAATAGGTGACCTCCAGAAAGAGGTGTCAGCTTCCTTCCTCCTATTCTGACCCTCTTTTTGTTTGGTGGGGGGAGGTCTTCCATAAGGGAAGGGCCCCCTGCTAGTTATGTGATTCAACCCATTAGGGGTTGATCTACCCATACTAGGCCTGTATTTTGCACGGACAAATATGCAATTCCCTCTTTGCCCATCTGTCTCTGAAATTATAAAAATGAATCTGAAACCCTTCTAGTCATAATTTGAACTTAACATTACCTGTGTGTTCTCAGAGCTTCTTAAGGTTATATACAGACTTTAAGTTGTCATACTACTTTAAGTATTGTCCTTGTGTTGAAATTCTTGAAGACGTCCTCTCACTCGTTTGCTCGTCTCCAGGGCTCGATCAGTTCGTGTGTGTTTCCATGACGCAGTCCCTGTTTGAAGCCCCTGCTGTAGTTTGTCAAGGTGGTCCGATTCTCCAGAGGCCGTTGCTGCATCTTCTACCTCGTAGCCTCTCCTCCTCAGGTCGTTGGTTGCTTCCACTGCACTGCTGTAGGTTTTTACTCCGCTGGCCCAGTGGATGCGCATCTTATTCAGGGGAGTCTGAAAACGGACTCCTTCTCTCTTTAATGTTTTCTTAATGTTCACATAGGCTTTACGTTGTTGCAGCATATTTGCAGTGTAGTCGTGGTCAAAATAAATCCTATTTCCTCCGAGTTCGACTGTTTTCTTCTCCCATGCTTTTTTGAGTATCATCTCTTTCACACTGAACTGCTGGAAGTTGAGGATGATTGACCTTGGAGGTTGGCCTGGTTTCGGATGTGGAGCCCGGGCTCTGTGCGCACGTTGAATTTGAAGGTCTGTCTCGATTGAGAATTCCTCTCGGAGCCATTTGTCCATAAAGTGTATGACCGAGTCGGTCTCTGTTTCTGTGTTTTCCTTTATGCCGTATATTCTTAAGTTGTTCCGCCTTGACCTTAATTCCAAGTCCTCTACTTTATCTGTCAGTCTTTTCTGCTCCTTCAGTAGTTTTTGCAATGCACAGTTTGCTTCGGAGCTCCACATCTCCACCTCTTCTGTGCGTGTAAGAGCAGCCTCTATTTTTTCGTTTTGCTCGTCCATCTCTGTGGTTATTTTTGCCAGCTTTTTATCAATGTCTCCTTTGAGTTCTGATAGTTCGTTTTTTATATGGCTAGTAATCTCTTCTTTGAACATTCTCAGGTCTGTTTTCAGTTCGTTTTGCATAGCTTGAATTTGTTTACTGATTCCGTCCAAGCTAGCTTGTGAGTTAGCCATAGCATCGTTAGCGTCAGGTGCTATCGTATTCTTGCCGTTCGTTGGACGGTTTATTTCTTTACCTTGGTTGTCCGGGTTTCTTTTGTTTCTTGCTCCCCCGCTCATTGTCGAAGTCGGTTGTTCTGCGAGTGTTTATTTCTCGAGTTTTGCGGGGTTATTCTATCGGCATCAGGGAGCTCGCAGCTCAAGCGTCCATATTGCTTCGGTGTCCGGCGGAAGTCCAGCATGGCGGCCATTTTGAACAAAAAAGCTAAACAGCGCCAACTAGAGCACGTGGTGCGCAGGCATTGGAACTTAACAAACTCGTCCCAGGATTTTTATCCGATTTTCACCAAATTCGCTGTGTGGCATCTACACTCCTCCAGGATGAAAAGTTATTAAAATCTTGTGGCTGCGTCACACGGTGTGGGCGTGGCATGGCGGCCATTTTGAACAAAAAAGCTAAACAGCGCCAACTAGAGCACGTGGTGCGCAGGCATTGGAACTTAACAAACTCGTCCCAGGATTTTTATCCGATTTTCACCAAATTCGCTGTGTGGCATCTAGACTCCTCCAGGATGAAAAGTTATTAAAATCTTGTGGCTGCGTCACACGGTGTGGGTGTGGCATGGTGGCCATTTTGAACAAAAAATCTCAATGGCGCCCCCTAGAAAACGCTGTGCGCAGGCATTGGAATTTAACGAAATCCTCCCAGGATTTTTGTCCCATTTTCACCAAATTCACTGTGTGGCATCTAGACCCCTCCAGGATGAAAAGTTATTAAAATCTTGTGGGTGCGTCACACGGTGTGGGTGTGGCATGGCGGCCATTTTGAGCAAAAAAGCTAAACGGCGCCCCCTGAACTGCGTGGTGCGCAGGCATTGGAATTTAACGAACTCCTCCCAGGATTTTTGTGCCATCTTCACCAAATTCGCTGTGTGGGATCTAGACCCCTCCAGGATGAAAAGTTATTAAAATCTTGTGGCTGCGTCACACGGTGTGGGCGTGGCCTGGCAGCCATTTTGAACAAAAAAGCTAAACAGCGCCAACTAGAACACGTGGTGCACAGGCATTGGAATTTAACGAACTCCTCCCAGGATTTTTGGCCGATCTTCCCAAATCCGCTGTGTGGCATCTAGACACATCTAGGATGAAAAGTTATTAAAATCTTGTGGCTGCATCACACGGTGTGGGCGTGGTATGGCGGCCATTTTGAACAAAAAAGCTAAACAGCGCCAACTAGAACACGTGGTGCGCAGGCATTGGAATTTAACGAACTCCTCCCAGGATTTTTGTCCGATTTTCACCAAATTCGCTGTGTGGCATGGAAACCCCGCCAGGATAAAAAGTTATTAAAATCTTGTGGCTGCGTCACACGGTGTGGGCGTGGCATGGCGGCCATTTTGAACAAAAAAGCTAAACAGCGCCAACTAGAACACGTGGTGCGCAGGCATTGGAATTTAACGAACTCCTCCTAGGATTTTTGTCCGATTTTCACCAAATTCACTGTGTGGCATCTACACCCCTGCAGGATGAAAAGTTATTAAAATCTTGTGGCTGCGTCACACGGTGTGGGCGTGGCATGGTGGCCATTTTGAACAAAAAAGCTCAACAGTGCCCCCTGGAAAACGCTGTGCGCAGGCATTGTAATTTAACGAACTCCTCCCAGGATTTTTGTCCGATCCTCACCAAATTTGCTGTGTGGCGTCTAGACCCCTCCAGATTGAAAAGTTATTAAAATCTTGTGGCTGCGTCACACGGTGTGGGCGTGGCATGGCGCCATTTTGAACAAAAAAGCTTATCATTGTACAATGGAACACGTTGTGCGCAGACATTGGAATTTAATGAACTCCTCCCAGGATTTTTGTCCGCTCTTTACCAAATTCGCTGTGTGGCATCTACACCCATCCAGGATGTAAAGTTATTAAAATCTTGTGGATACGTCACACGGTGTGGGCGTGGCATGGCGGCCATTTTGAACAAAATCGCCATATGGAACGAAATATTTTTGGAGGTGAAGGGATCCACGTAATATCACCAAATCCACACAAATCCTCATTAATCTAAAGACCTAATATTTAATATACAATTCAGGAATGGACGTGGTCAAACGGCTCCACAGCGCCCCCTACAAATATTCAAATACTCATATAAAATCACTGCTTTATCCTACAAACATGAAATTTGGTACATACATATAGTATCCCAAGACCAACAGATTTGCACAGTCGAAATTCCAATCGGCTCTACAGTGCCCCCTAGACAAGGTCGTGTGAAGAGGAGTGCAGGGAGGAGCGAGGGCCCGTCCGACGCTGCTTGCAGCTTTAATTAGGGCCCGAAGCACTACAGTGCGTAGGACCCTATTGTTCCTCTGGTTAGGGCCCGAAGCACTACAGTGCGTAGGACCCTATTGTTCCTCTAGTTAGGGCCCGAGCACGAAAAGGCAAGGGCCAGCGGTCAGTGTTTCACACTGACCGCTGCCTTTCCCTTGCAGTGCAAAGGCCCTATTGTTCCTGCTCTGTTCCTTTCTTTATTAGGGCCCGAGCCCGAAAAGGCAAGGGCAGCGATCAGTGTGAAACACTGAACGCTGCCTTTGCCTTGCAGGGCAAAGGCCCTATTGTTCCTGCTCTGTTTGTTTGGCGGTTTCTTTATTAAGGCCCGAGCACGAAAAGGCAAGGGCCAGCAGTCAGTGTGAAACACTGAACGCTGCCTTTGCCTTGCAGTGCAAAGGCCCTATTGTTCCTGCTCTGTTTGTTTGGCGGTTTGTTTCTTTATTAGGGCCCGAGCCCGAAAAGGCAAAGGGCAGCGATCAGTGTGAAACACTGAACGCTGCCTTTGCCTTGCAGGGCAAAGGCCCTATTGTTCCTGCTCTGTTTGGCGGTTTCTTTCTTTCTTTATTAGGGCCCGAGCACGAAAAGGCAAAGGCCAGCGGTCAGTGTGAAACACTGAACGCTGCCTTTGCCTTGCAGTGCAAAGGCCCTATTGTTCCTGCTGCGTTTGTTTCTTTGTTTCTTTGGCGGTTTCTTTTTCTTACGCCACTTTGAACCCCAATTTGACCCCCTAAACATGCTCAAAAACTCACCAAATTTGGCACACACATCAGGACTGGCGAAAAATTTGATATTTTGGGGGAATTATACATATGAATGGCAAAATGACTCAATAGCGCCACCTTGAAAATTGGGCTTTAGTGGAGTTAATACGGTTAGTTTCACGTACAGCTATGAAATTTGGTACACAGGTACAGTAGCCCAAGACAAAAACATTCCTGCTTTTGAAATTTTGAAAAAGCTCCACGGCGCCCCCTAGAAAACGTGGTGCGCAGGCATTGGAATTTAACGAACTCCTCCTAGGATTCTTATCCGGTCTTCACCAAATTGGCTGTGTGGCATCTAGACCCCTCCAGGATGAAAAGTTATTAAAATCTTGTGGCTGCGTCACACGGTGTTGGCGTGGCATGGCAGCCATTTTCACCAATTTTGCCACGTGGAATGAAATGAGTTTTGGAGGTGAAGGGATCCACCTAATATCACCAAATCCACACAAATCCTCATCAATCTCAAACGCTAAGGTTTAATATACAATTCATGAATAGACATGGTCAAACGGCTCCACAGCGCCCCCTGCAAATATTCAAATACTCATAAAAAATCACTGCTGTATCCTACAAACATGAAATTTGGTACATACATATAGAATCCCGAGTCCAACAAACTTGCACAGTCGAAATTCAAATCGGCTCTATGGCGCCCCCTAGAAAAAGTCGTGTGGAGACATTGGAATTTAACGAACTCCTCCCAGGATTTGTATCCAATCTTCACCAAATTCGCTGTGTGGCATCTAGACCCTTCCAAGAAGAAAAGTTATTAAAATCTCGTTGCTGCATCACACGGTGTGGGCGTGGCATGGCGGTAATTTTGAGCAAACTTGCCATGTTGAGCGAAATGAGATTTGGAGGTGAAGGGATCCATGTAAAATCACCAAATCCACACAAGTCCTCATTAATCTCAAGAACTAACATTTAATATGCAATTCATGAATGGACGTGTTCAAACGGCTCCACAGCGCCACCTACAAATATTCAAATACTCATAAAAAATCACTGTTTTATTCTACAAACATGAAATTTGGAATATACACATACAAACCCGAGACTAACAGACTTGCACAGTCGAAATTCCAGTGAGCTCTACGGCGCCCCCTAGACAAAGTCATTTGGAGACATTGGAATTTAACAAACTCCTCCCAGGATTTTTATCCGATCTTCACCAAATTCGCTGTGTGGCATCTAGACCCTTCCAGGATGAAAAGTTATTAAAATCTCGTAGCTGCGTCACACGGCGTGGGCGTGGCATGGCGGCCATTTTGAGCGTGCGACCATGAAGTGTGAAATGCTCATAACTTCATTGCACATGATCAGATGTGAATGAAACTTGATATGTTTTATGACAGGCTATCCATCAACACTTGGGCGCAGCCAAACAGCTCCACAGCGCCCCCTAGAAATTTCAAAAATTCATATAAAATCACCGCTTTAACCTACAGACATGAAAGTTGGTACATGTGCAGAGCAGTAACACAACTGTGTACTTTAAAGATTCCTATCATCTCCAGAGCAGCGGTGCGGGGAGGAGCGAGGGCCCGTTCGACGCTGCTTGCAGCTTTAATTAGGGCCCGAAGCACTACAGTGCGTAGGACCCTATTCTTCCTCTAGTGTTTCTCTGGCGGTTTATTAGGGCCCGAGCCCGAAAAGGCAAAGGGCAGCGATCAGTGTGAAACACTGAACGCTGCCTTTGCCTTGCAGGGCAAAGGCCCTATTGTTCCTGCTCTGTTTCTTTCTTTATTAGGGCCCGAGCCCGAAAAGGCAAAGGGCAGCGATCAGTGTGAAACACTGAACGCTGCCTTTGCCTTGCAGGGCAAAGGCCCTATTGTTCCTCGTGAGTTTCTTTCTTTCTTTCTTTCTTTATTAGGGCCCGAGCCCGAAAAGGCAAAGGGCAGCGATCAGTGTGAAACACTGAACGCTGCCTTTGCCTTGCAGGGCAAAGGCCCTATTGTTCCTGCTCAGTTTCTTTCTTTCTTTCTTTCTTTCTTTCTTTCTTTCTTTCTTTCTTTATTTCTCTTTCGCCAAATTGAACCCCAATTTGACCCCCTAAACGTGCTCAAAAACTCCTCAAATTTTGCAGACACATCAGGACTGGTGAAAAATTTGATATTTTGGGGGAATTACACATATGAATGGCAAAATGACTCAATAGCGCCACCTTGAAAATTGGACATTAGTGGAGTTAATACGGCTAGTTTCACGTACAGCTATAAAATTTGGTACACAGGTACAGTAGCCCCAGACAAAAACATTCCTGCTTTTGAAATTACAAAAAGCTCCACGGCGCCCCCTAGAATATGTGGTGCACAGGGATTGGAATTTAACGAACTCCTCCTAGGATTTTTATCCGGTCTTCACCAAATTCGATGTGTGGCATCTGGACCCATCCAGGATGAAAAGTTATTAAAATCTTGTGGCTGCGTCACACGGTGTGGGCGTGGCATGGCAGCCATTTTCACCAATTTTGCCACATGGAATGAAATGAGTTTTGGAGGTGAAAGGATCCACCTAATATCACCAAATCAACACAAATCCTCACAAATCTCAGAAACTAATGTTTGATATACAATTCAGGAAGTGGCGTGTTCAAACGGCTCCACAGCGCCCCCTACAAATATTCAAATACTCATAAAAAACCACTGCTTTGACCTACAAACATGAAATTTGGTACACATGTATAGTCTATCCAGACAAACAGATCTGTACACTTGAAATTCCAATCAGCTCCACAGCGCCCCCTACACAATGTGGTGCTGAGACAATGGAATTTAACGAACTCCTCCCAGGATTTTCATCCCATCCCCACCAAATTCACTGTGTGGCATCTGGACCCCTTCAGGATGAAAAGTTATTAAAATCTCATGGCTGCGTCACACGGTGTGAGCGTGGCATGGCGGCCATTTTCAGCAAATTCGCCATGTGTAACGAAATGAGTTTTGGAGGTGAAGGGATCCACGTAAAATCACCAAATCCACACAAATCCTCAGTAACCTCAAGACCTAATGTGTAATATACAATTCAGTAATGGATGTGGTCAAACGGCTCCACAGCGCCCCCTACAAATATTTAATTAGTCATATAAAATCACTGCTTTATCCGACAAACATGCAAATTGGTACATACATATAGTATCCCAAGACCAACAGATTTGCACAGTCGAAATTCCAATCGGCTCTACGGCGCCCCCTAGACAAGGTCGTGTGGAGACATTGGAATTTAACGAACTCCTCCCAGGATTTTTATCCCATCTTGATGAAACTGGCTGTGTGGCATCTGGACCCCTTCAGGATCAAAAGCTATTAAAATCTTGTGGCTGCGTCACATGTTGTGGGCGTGGCATGGCGGCCATTTTTAGCCTATGACCATGAAGTGTGAAATGCTCATAATTTGGCTGTACATGATCAGATGTGAATGAAACTTGATATGCTTGATGACAGCCTATCCCTCAACACTTGGGCATGGCCAAAAAGCTCCACAGCGCCCCCTACAAATTTCAAAATTTCATATAAAGTAACTGGTTTGTCCTACAGACATAAAATTTGGTAAATGTGCAGAGCAGGATGACACGAACACAATTGTGTAATTTAGACATTTGGATTGTCTCCAGAGCAGCGCTGCGGGGGGGAGCGAGGGCCCGTTCGACGCTGCTTGCAGCTTTAATTTTTTTTACGCCAAATTGAACCTCAATTTGACCCCCTAAAAATGCTCAAAAACTCCCCAAATTTGGCACACACATCAGGACTGGCGAAAAATTTGATATTTTGGGGGAATTACACATATGAATGGAAAAATGACTCAATAGCGCCACCTTGAAAATTGCGCTTTAGTGGAGTTAATACGGCTAGTTTCACGTACAGCTATGAAATTTTGTACACACGTACAGTAACCTGAGACAAAAACAATCCTGTTTTTGAAATTTTGAAAAAACTCCACGGCGCCCCCTAGAAAACGTGGTGCGCAGGCATTGGAATTTAACGAACTCCTCCCAGGATTTTTATCCGATCTTCACCAAATTCGCTGTGTGTCATTTAGACCCATCCAGGATGAAAAGTTATTAAAATCTCGTGGCTACATCACACGGTGTGGGCGTGGCATGGCGGCCATTTTGAGCAAATTCGCCATGTGGAACGAAATGGATTTTGGAGGTGAAGGGATCCACGTAAAATCACCAAATCCACTCAAATCCCCATTAATCTCAAAAACTTATGTTTGATACACAATTCAGGAATGGGCGTGGTCAAACAACTCCACAGTGCCCCGTACAAATGTTCCAATACTCATAAAATTTTATTCCTGTATTGTACACACATGAAATTTGGTACACATGCACAATATCCCGATACAAAAAGATCTGCACACTTGAAATTCCAATCGGCTCCATAGCGCTCCCTAGACGAGGTTGTGTGGAGACATTGGAATTTAACGAACTCCTCCCAGGATTTTTATCCGATTCTGATGAAATTGGCTGTGTGGCTTCTCGACCCCTCCAGGATTAAAAGTTATTAAAATCTCATGGCTGCACCACATGATGTGGGCGTGACAGGGCGGCCATTTTGAGTGTGTGGCCATGAAGTGTGAAATGCTCATTACTTGACTATACATGATAAGATGTGAATGAAACTTGATATGCTTGATGACAGGCTATCCCTCAACACTTGTGCATGGCCAAACAGCTCCACAGCGCCCCCTAGAAATTTCAAAAATTCATATAAAATCACTGGTTTGTCCTACAGACATGAAATTTAGCACATGTGCAGAGCAGGATGAGACAAACACATTTGCATAAATAGACTTTCCAAAAGTCTCCACAGCGCCCCCTAGAAATTTCTAATATGAAATTCTTATTTCTGGTATAATCTCAAAAACTCAAAATTTTTGCCAGAACCTGACGTACACTACACCTCGATGTGCACCACGTCCCAACGTGCGTAGGTGTGCGAGGGCCCGTCCAACGCTGCTTGCAGCTTTAAGTTTTTCTTACGCCAAATTGAACCCCAATTTGACCCCCTAAACATGCTCAAAAACTCACCAAATTTGGCACACACATCAGGACCGGCGAAAAATTTGATATTTTGGGGGAATTACACATATGAATGGCAAAATGACTCAATAGCGCCACCTTGAAAATTGGGTTTTAATGGAGTTAATACGGCTAGTTTTACATAAACTCATGACATTTGGTACACAGGTACAGTAGCCTGAGACAAAAACATTCCTGCTTTTGAAATTTTGAAAAAGCTCCACGGCGCCCCCTACAAAACGTGGTGCGCAGGCATTGGAATTTAACGAACTCCTCCTAGGATTTTTATCCGGTCTTCACCAAATTCGCTGTGTGGCATCTAAACCCATCCAGGATGAAAAGTTATTAAGATCTTGTGGCTGCGTCACACGGTGTGGGCGTGGCATGGCGTCCATTTTCACCAATTTTGCCACATGGAATGAAATGAGTTTTGGAGATGAAAGGATCCACCTAATATCACCAAATCCACACAAATCCTCATCAATCTCAAACGCTAAGGTTTAATATACAATTCATGAATGGACATGGTCAAACGGCTCCACAGCGCCCCCTGCAAATATTGAAATACTCATAAAAAATCACTGCTGTATCCTACAAACATGAAATTTGGTACATACATATAGAATCCCGAGTCCAAAAAATTTGCATAGTCGAAATTCCAATCGGCTCTATAGCGCCCCCTAGAAAACGTCGTGTGGAGACATTGGAATTTAACGAACTCCTCCCAGGATTTGTATCCAATCTTCACCAAATTCGCTATGTGGCATCTAGACCCATCCAAGAACAAAAGTTATTAAAATCTCGTGGCTGCGTCACACGGTGTGGGTGTGGCATGGCGGTAATTTTGAGCAAACTTGCCATGTTGAACGAAATGAGATTTGGAGGTGAAGGGATCCATGTAAAATCCCCAAATCCACACAAGTCCTCATTAATCTCAAGAACTAACATTTAATATGCAATTCATGAATGGACGTGTTCAAACGGCTCCACAGCGCCCCCTACAAATATTCAAATACTCATAAAAAATCACTGTTTTATTCTACAAACATGAAATTTGGAATATACACATACGAACCCGAGACCAACAGATTTACACAGTCGAAATTCCAATGAGCTCTACGGCGCCCCCTAGACAAAGTCATTTGGACACATTGGAATTTAACAAACTCCTCCCAGGATTTTTATCCGATCTTCACCAAATTCGCAGTGTGGCATCTAGACCCTTCCAGGATGAAAAGTTATTAAAATCTCGTAGCTGCCTCACATGGTGTGGGCGTGGCATGGCAGCCATTTTGAGCGTGCGACCATGAAGTGTGAAATGCTCATAACTTCATTGCACATGATCAGATGTGAATGAAACTTGATATGTTTTATGACAGGCTATCCATCAACACTTGGGCGCAGCCAAACAGCTCCACAGCGCCCCCTAGAAATTTCAAAAATTCATATAAAATCACCGCTTTATCCTACAGACATGAAATTTGGTACATGTGCAGAGCAGTAACACAACTGTGTACTTTAAAGATTCCTATCATCTCCAGAGCGGCGGTGCGGGGGGGGGAGCGAGGGCCCGTCCGACGCTGCTTGCAGCTTTAATTTTTCTTACGCCAAATTGAACCCCAATTTGACCCCCTAAACATGCTCAAAAACTCCTCAAACTTTGCACACACATCAGGACTGGCGAAAAATTTGATATTTTGGGGGAATTACACATATGAATGGCAAAATGACTCAATAGCGCCACCTTGAAAGTTGGGCTTTAGTGGAGTTAATACGGCTAGTTTCACGTACAGCTATAAAATTTGGTACACACGTATAGTAGCCCGAGACAAAAACATTCCTGCTTTTGAAATTTTGAAAAAGCTCCACGGCGCCCCCTAGAAAACGTGGTGTGCAGGCATTGGAATTTAACGAACTCCTCCTAGGATTTTTTTCCGGTCTTCACCAAATTCGCTGTGTGGCATCTAGACCCCTCCAGGATGAAAAGTTATTAAAATCTTGTGGCTGCGTCACACGGTGTGGGCGTGGCATGGCAGCCATTTTCAGCAATTTTGCCACATGGAATGAAATGAGTTTTGGAGGTGAAGGGATCTACCTAATATCACCAAATCCACACAAATCCTCATCAATCTCAAACACTAAGGTTTAATATACAATTCATGAATGGACGTGCTCAAACGGCTCCACAGCGCCCCCTGCAAATATTCAAATACTCATAAAAAATCACTGCTGTATCCTACAAACATGAAATGTGGTACATACATATAGAATCCCGAGTCCAACAAATTTGCACAGTCGAAATTCAAATCGGCTCTATGGCGCCCCCTAGAAAAAGTCGTGTGGAGACATTGGAATTTAACAAACTCCTCCCAGGATTTGTATCCAATCTTCACCAAATTCGCTGTGTGGCATCCAGACCCCTCCAGGTTGAAACGTTATAAAAATCTCGCGGCTGCGTCACATGGTGTGGGCGTGGCATGGCGGCCATTTTGAACAAAAAATCTCAATGGTGCCCCCTAGAAAACGCTGTTTGCAGGCATTGGAATTTAACAAACTTCTCCCAGGATTTTTGTCCAAACTTCACCAAATTTGCTGTGTGGCATCTAGACCCATCCAGAATGAAAAGTTATCAAAATTTAACAGCTGCATCACACGGTGTGGGTGCGGCATGGCGGCCATTTTGAACAAAAAAGCTAATCGGCGCCTCTTGAACCACGTGGTGCGCAGGCATTGGAATCTATTGAACTCCTCCCAGGATTTTTGTGCCATCTTCACCAATTTGCCTGTGTGGCCTCTAGACCCCTCCAGGATGAAAAGTTATTAAAATCTTGTGGCTGCGTTACACAATGTGGGCGTGGCATGGCGGCCATTTTGAACAGAAAAACTTAACGGCGCCCCGTGAAAAACGTGGTCCGCAGGCATTGGAATTTAACGAACTCCTCTCAGGATTTTTGTCCCATCTTCACCAAATTCGCTGTGTGGTTTTCTGTAACTGATGCACTTAGATCATATGTAGAGACTGTGCAAGTTTTATCAAGAATCATAGACTGATGTCCAACCCATCCTTTTATTTAGCATCTTACAACAAGATGCAATAACCAAGCATAAACTGGAAAAGTTTGCTTTCTTTAAAAAAAAGAAAAAAAAACTCTTTTACTTTGGTCCTCTACCATCTGTTAAGATCTTGTAAATGCACTTCATGCACAGAATGAATAACATGAATGCTGTTAACACTGAAAGCTGAAGATGCAGAACTGTTTGGTTTCAGTAAGTGGAAAAAATATTTTGAATAAAACCAGTATCGACTACTGCACAGTATGTTAAATGTTTTCAGACATTGAACTTGTGTCAGTTGATCTGACCTACTGAACAGCGCATTCAATGACATCTATCTGAAAACTTAAATAAGTCCAAATCCAGTCTGTGCACTACTTATGGCAGCGACAAGTGCTTCCTCGAAGTCCACGTAGGTTTTGAAATGAGCTGGCAGCTTTAGTGTTTCAAAGCATGTGGAGGACGTAGGAAGGGTTCCCCCAGAGATCTCCACTTTCAGTTCAGGAGGAAGCTTCTCCCAGCCAACCCAGAATGTCAGCAGCTGGGCCAGTGTACCTGATGAAGCTGAAGGTCATAAAATGGATTCAAGACAACAGTTAAACTTTAACAGATCATATCTATCCACGAGACATAGAAGCATTTGTAAAGAGAGCAATGTTTGCCAAATAAGGTGTTATTACCTGTTTCAATGAACATCCTTACAAAGCCAGTGATGCGGCACGTGGACTCTATGTCAAAGTCTTCGTCATCACCATCTTCAGCTGGCCATGTGATTTTTTCCAGTAGCATCTTAAAAGACACATCAATGTAATTATTTTAAAGCGAGAACATATTTTGGTGAAGGAATATGCATATCACATTCTTGGTAAATGGAAAAATAAACAGCTCAGTCATTGAAAACACATGTAAATTCATCAAGTGTAAAGTCACAAATGAAACTAAATTACTGACATACCTGGGGTGTGAACTGCATTTCAGCCATTTTAGGGAAAAGAAGTGACACAACATCTGGCCTAGATGTCAGCAGGGGCCATACCATCACATCCTTCAGTCTCTTTCTCAGCTGGTCCTCCCGATGACCTAAGAGACAGGCCCGACACATATTACAGACCAAATCCTCAACCCAACTTTTACAAAAGTTGGCACAGTAGGGAAAATGTTCATAAAAGCATAATGAAGTGCTTTATAAAATTCCTTCAAACTTGTACTGGATATATCAACCCTTAAGACATTAACACATTTTAGAATATTGTATTCCATTTTATCCATTTCTGCAGCTTATGTCTTTAGTGCTCAAATGCAGTGGTGACTGTATCGCCTTTTTAAAGTATATTATCAAAAAGCCAATTCACAAAACCAAATGTGTGTTCTTGAGCTGCTCTCAATGTACTGTCGTGTTAATTTTTTTGTAAAGGATTACATTTATTTTGTAAAATAATTTTCCTACTGTGTCAACATTTGTGAATTTTTATTTTAAAACATGCCACTGTTCTATCAACACTTGCAGGAGTGAGACATGTTGAAGTGTACTGTATATAAATTAAATGTTGGTTTTCAAGAACTATAACATGACTATGGGCAAAGACTAAAGGTTATGTTAAATGTTTTCCATCTCTGCCAGTGTTGACATAACATAAGCCAGGAATCGCAACACTTTCTATAATTTCAACAACTACAGCAATGAATTCCGTCACTTAACCAGCTGGAACTCACTGCATGCAGTAGAAGTTTGTTATGTAGCCATCTCTGATTTGTTTTGTTGACTGCCAGGAGATCCCAAGACAGGGAAAGATCTGAAACTGTGTCCTTCTGTTCTGGTGTAAGTTCTTCACGTTCAAGCTAAAATCAAGACCATACAAGTTATTACATTTGCCCAAACAATAATTTTGCAAGGCAAAGTTTTTTATAATACATACCAGTTGTATGACACTTCTGATGTGCAGATCAGGACAGTCTTCTGTAACAACAGTTGCTGTTTCAGGGTTCCCATTGAACAGTACATGAACTACAGCAGGACTTAATCCTGTGACTTGGGGGCCACCATGCAGAAAGCTGTGGGCTAACATCCTTCCTGCAACCCGGAAGAGGTCACTTTCAATAAGCACCTCTGATGCTGCTGGAACAAGATGGTCAGATTCACCCTCAAAAAGCAGTGTTCAGCCCATTCCTCCTGTAAAGTACCAAGGAAGCAGGGGATAAAGTCACAACAATTAACGACTGACATACATTTTAAAATGGCATCATATTAACCTTCAAAGTAGTAAGAGACTTACCAAGATCTAGACTGAATCCAAACTGCAGTTTCGATATTATTGTTGTCATAAAGTACCGCATCACTCCCTCTCCGACAGCAACGTCACCTGAAACAAAATACTGATAACAGAGCAGTGGAAAAACAGTGGCTGACTAATGCAGTTAACTGATTAAGGTAAATAACTATTGGCTGAAATTCTAGAATAGCATCCTTAATATAAACTATTCCAGATAACAGGAGAATATTGTGCCTTTCATAAGTGGTCATCAAATTCTATAATTTTTTGGATCCTCTTCTCCCATGTAATAATTCCATATAAGATACTTCAGTGGTATAAACTTTACTGATACATTTATATTACCAACTTTATATTACCTATCAAGAAGAGTACAGTGAAGTGGACATGCCCATTCTTGCGGCTGTTTATAGAATGAAAGAAGTTCCCGTTCCCTGTCCTCTTCAGAGTCCCTTACATCCATTTTCATTTTCAGTGGTTTCCCAGATGCATGTTCCCTTAGCAGATTCTCTTTGAAAGCTTTGGCAGCTTGAGCTGGTTCTTTAATAAGTTTCCAATCTAGACAACAACAATAATAAAGTTATCTATTTCGGAGAGGCATGTTGTGAGTTGGCATGTCACCTGCAGATACAGATATCCTTTGAGTCTACAGAAAGGGAGGAAAGTTCTGTCAATGTCACCGACAAACATGTGACCCAACATCTTCATAATCTGTTCCAAAGCTGAGCTGAGCATTCTGAACAAAAACAAAATATTTTAACAGAATATATAACCCAGTTGAGGTTTATTAATTGTGTGTAACTGTATTCTTTTTTCTATCTAATTATATCTTGCAGGTGTCATTGTTCTATTGACTGAGTTTAAGTTGCACACAATCTTACAGCAACCCTATTTTGATGACACAAACCACTGTCTGTTTCTGTGTGATCCAAGTCCTCATCAATCATTGCTGGAACAACTGCACTCTCAGCTGATGTTCCAGGCCTCATTGGAACACTATCACTGACTGGGGCTGTCTCTCTATCCTTTTCTTCACTTTGGCCTCCCTCTTGTTCTCTTTCTGATTCCTGTATAGGTGTCCTTGAAGTTAACAAAATTGAAATTATGGTCATAGTTTATTATTTGTGTGCACAACACTCTAAGAGAGGCATTTTACAAAATAAAAATGAATATGCTACCCTTGCATTTCTTTAGGAATTACATACCCATTGCAGCTCGATCTGTGCAGCTTCATCTCTGAAAAAGGAACTTCCTTCTGACAGGTGATGCAGGGGATGACTGGACCAGAGGCAGTTTGTGAGCTCTCCTAACAACAACAACAAATGGTGTTTAACCAACAATTAAAAGTCACCAGTGAGCTTGTTTTCATTATGTATTAAAATAAGTCTCTGTAAGTCTGTACACAATCTATGGGTAGATCCTGTTGAAGTGGACGTATGTAGATTTTAGCCTGTCCAATCATCGTCGATGGATCTTTCAGATAGGCAAGGGTGTATCCATTGCTGGGACACGGAAGCAACACAAGATTTCGGCTACGAGTGGATCCTCCAATTTTTAGAAATTCAAAGCCTCCCCCTTCTTTGAGCTTCGGAAACACTTCCATCAGTTTACTTGTGATAACCATGGGATCATTGTCATTCCCTGTTAAAAAAAATAGACATAACCCATATTGACTCACCTAAAGCTTGTGACAGCTATTATTCATACTATGAAAATCAATCAAGTTTGAGTCAAACATGAACATATGGAAATAGTTATGACTAAAAAGAAATGCCAAGGTGAACTGCAAATAACTTCAACAAGCCACAGACAGTAGAAATGTTTTTTGGATTTTGGTAAATTCCTAATTTCATACTGACCAGAAAATGTCACTTTTTGCTCTCCAAGTCCGTAAGTAAGGAGGTCTGCTTTAAGCAGCATGCTTGGAACTGTATCCGCCTTGTGGTCAGCTAAACAACAGACAGTGTGTGTGTAGCTTCTTTGAGTAACTTGGACTTGTGCTGATCGTCTCGTCATATTCCTTCTGGCTCCACCGTTATACGGCGCAAAGAGCCTTGCTACCTCGGCTGCAACTCAGAAAAATGTCACCAGTCAGCTAAAACAGCTTCAATTTCTATCTTGACATGTTACTGCTAGCTAACACTATTTTGTCGATTAGCGAACTAGTTTTATGCTCCCACCGTTTAGCTACATTGAACATGTACACACGAAGCACACAGTAATGAACCTACCGCAAGTACAATTTTCATCCAACTCCAAATTGTTATCTAATTTGACCCACACCTGTGTCCCGAGTCACTGATTAGTAGCACACCTGGCTAACATTAAATTATTTAGCTTACCTTGGACGGGTGTAACGTTGCGTGATGGAGCGGCAGGTATCTGCTGTGACTGAGCCGACGGAGCCGGAGGAGTTCTGCTCAGAGCTTCTTCAATCAAATTCGCTGCTTCTCTCAGCAGCTCTGGGCAGGTTTTTGACATTTTGTCTCGCACGCACCGCGCTATCAACATTTGGGCTA
This sequence comes from Dascyllus trimaculatus, assembly GCA_024666655.1. Taxonomy (NCBI): domain Eukaryota; kingdom Metazoa; phylum Chordata; class Actinopteri; family Pomacentridae; genus Dascyllus; species Dascyllus trimaculatus. The sequence continues at coordinate 24,185 of JAMOIN010000930.1, forward strand.
GAGAACCGAATCTTTAGTGGATGCCAATAAAGTTTTGTTTAATTAGGTATCCAAACCAACGTAGAGGTGAATAGCGCCACCCAGTGTATCGGAATGTGTTTACAAGCTCGGCAGAAATCCATTATCTGGAATCGACTTGCCTTGACTCGATGGTAGGGTAACCAATCAGGTGTTGGAATCCGCCCACCGACTTTGACGGGTGAGGTTGACAGATAAAATAAATTCATGAACTACTGCAACACACGGACCATGAATTAATTAATTAAATAGTGAAAAAATAATATATGTTTTTTATTTAAAATGAATTGGTATTTTAATTAATTAATGACATATTTCATTCCAATTTTAATTAATTATTAACACATTTAATTAATTAATGACATATTTATTTAATTAATTAATGATGTATTTATTTATCTGATTTTGGCACTTCCCATCCTCCATAAGTAACTCGTTACCTCAGTACTGTAATGTAAACGTTACTTACAAATTGCATTAGGAGACATACAGCACATACTTTTTTTCCATCTTGTTAAAGTACGCGGAGGAACGTTTCTTCTCAACCAATCTCTGTCTGTTGTGTCAGGTGTATGGAGTTTCCTTTTCGGCATAGCTGTCAGTCAATTGGAGGTTTACAGGTCTATAATTGGTCCATGCAGTGAAACAACACTCCAACTGATGAAAAGCTACATCTGGAAAAAGATTTCATGGAGCTCTGAAAGTTCCGCTAAATGCTGTTTTTCGCCCATGACAGCGATGATTGGTTAAGATTAGCGTAAAATATCAGCATAAGCCAATCAGAGGTGAAGTAGGACGGGCCTTGGCTCAGTTCTCCTGGAAACAAATTATCAACGAGAGATCTTGCAAACTCCTGCAACGGTAATGTAAGGTATCGTTTGAAAAGAAGAAAGCGGCAAGTCTGTCTCAAATTGTGCTTCGTCCCATGGACAGTGCACCATGTTACTGAGTGGATCTAACGTTAGAGGTAAGTACATTTACATATGGGTGTGTCTTTTTAGATAGCTAAAAATTGACATCTATTTGGTTTTCTGTTAAAGTAGCATTAACTAAAAATGATTGGTGGGTCGCTGAATGTTCACATCCAAATTAGTAAGAAATGCGGTTATTATTAGTTTAGACAAAAGACAGAATCGTGGCATTAAAGAAAACTGTAAAATTAAACTGCCTAAACCTACAGACTTTATGTCTCTTCAAGAAATACAGTAGGGCTGGTCAATAGCCATTTCTGTGCTCCGGATATTCAGGCCCAGGTAATGACGAATATCCGAAAATTGAATGCTTAGGGGAATGCTTAGAATGAAATTATTTTTTTATTTATTAACACAGTAAGTTACCGAGATAGACCAATTGCGGGGAGTGTTCTGTTACAGCTGATGTAACATATTACAAGTTCTGTGTTTTCTGGTTGTATGTTTCTGTATTTGTCAAGGCCACCTTAAGAGTGACAGGAAGTTGTGAGTGACAGGAAGTTGTCATGTTATAAGGAAGCAAATCAGCATGGTATTGAAAACTGCAATTCTGGTGGTGTCTGAATTAATCCAGCGACATCTGCATACATCTGGTGCCTTTTGCAGCATCATGGGTATGTGATGTTTTGTATTGCCTTTTGTGAGTATGTAGGGGTTTGTTTTGAAACAGTGTTGTGTTTGGGAGGTTTGTTGTTGGAGACCTTCTCCAGATGCCAGATGGTTGCTGGTTAATGTTCCACAATGAGCTAATATGAGAGTTATTACAGATGAATAGATTAAAGACAGGTGATTTATGTTAAAATATGTTGTATATTTCATTTTGAGGTTACAATTAATACATACAACTTGTAATGGTAAAGGAAACATTTATGAGAAGATTTTATTTACTTTAAATAGCGAGTTGAGATATTTACAATGTATATCTGTACCTGTTAAAAGCAAGCATGGCATTTATCATGCCTTTTGTATGTTTCAGTTTTACCCTTCTTACAACATCAATAAACCTGTGGATCAGGAGCCGAATATCTTCAGAGTCTTGATGTTTGGAAGGCGTTTATCTGACTGTCAAGTTATATTAAGCACATATACCGAGGACAGTACAGTGAAACCACGGCTATCAAGCAGGCAGGATAACGTGGTGCAAGCTGGCAGACACGATCGACGTCGTCACGCACAGCCAGTGAACGACCAGCTGACAGGTGTCTACAAGAAGGTACATCTCCAGATTATGCAATGGCAGAGGAAGCATAAAATCATGGACCAAGGGCTACGGAAGGATTCAAACAACAGCTGGGTAGCACCGTTACCCTTTAAGAGCCCGCGTCGACGCCTCCCTGATAATAAGCCCCAAGCACTTAAGCGTCTAATATCTCTCAGGCGCAATTTCGAGAGAAAGCCAGAGCTGAGAGAACACTTCATCAGCTTCATGGACAAGATGTTTAAGAATGGACATGCTGAGTTGGCTCCTCCTCTCGATGAGGAAGAAGAACGGTGGTACTTGCCAATGTTTGGTGTTTACCATCCAAAGAAACCAAAGAAAATCCACGTTGTGTTTGATTCTAGTGCCCAATATGATGGTGTATCACTTAACGATGTACTGTTAACTGGACCTGACTTGAACAACACACTCCTAGGGGTGCTGATTCGTTTCAGAAAAGAAGCCATTGCCTTCACAGCAGACATAGAACAGATGTTCTATTGCTTTCTTGTTGGAGAGGAAGACAGGAACTTCCTGCGTTTTCTTTGGTTTAAAACAATGATCTCTCCAAAGACATTGTGGAATACCGCATGACGGTTCATGTCTTTGGTAATAGCCCCTCACCTGCAGTGGCTATCCATGGCCTACACCGGTCTGTTGAGGACAAAGAACTCAACACAGATCCTGATGTTAAACTCTTTGTGCTGCGCGACTTCTATGTGGATGATGGCCTGAAGTCCCTGCCTACAGTCGAAGCTGCTGTTGACTTGTTAAAAAAGACTCAGGAAGTCCTTTCCAAATCAAACTTAAGGTTGCACAAGATTGCAGCAAACAACAAAGAGGTCATGGATGCCTTCTCACCTGAGGATCATGCAAGTGACCTTGTGGATTTGGATTTCACATCAGATGCACTGCCAGTACAACGGAGTCTTGGACTCAACTGGAACCTCCGAACCGACTGTTTCCTCTTCAGTGTGTCAGATGAGATTAAACCTTTCACGCGGAGGGGTGTCCTCTCAACCATCAATAGCCTTTACGATCCTCTTGGGTTTGTAGTGCCGATTACAGTCCAAGGCAAGGCCATTCTGAGAGAGCTCACAGCTGAGAATGGCGACTGGGATGCACCCTTACCACAAGAGATGAAAGAAGTTTGGATGTCATGGAGAGCTTCTTTGTCCGAGCTGGCCAGTCTTTCCATCCCCAGGCCCTACACTGTGATTTCACCTTCCACAGCTGCCAGAAGAGAACTGCATCTGTTTTCTGATGCATCTACCAAAGCTATCGCTGCAGTAGCATACTTAAGGGTCACAGATGTTACTGGGAATAACAGTGTTGGGTTTGTAATGGGGAAAGCCAAGCTGACTCCTCGTCCAGAACACACAGTGCCAAGGCTAGAGCTCTGTGCTGCAGTGCTAGCTGTTGAGTTAGCAGACCTGATCTCAGCAGAACTGGACATTTCACTTGATGCCATAACCTACTACTCAGACAGCAAAGTGGTTCTTGGTTATGTCCATAATGAAACCAGACGTTTTTACGTGTATGTCAGTAACCGAGTACTACGTATCCGAAGGTCCTCCCGTCCAGATCAGTGGCGCTATGTGTCTACAGATGAGAACCCTGCAGATCATACCACGCGCTCAGTCACTGCGAGCCGGTTGAAATATACCAACTGGCTAAGTGGCCCCAGATTTCTATCCATACCAGGAACAAGTACCTCAGAAAATTCCTATGAACTTGTTGATCCAAGTTCAGATCCAGATATACGGCCCCTAGTGTCCGCCCTAGCCACAACGACAACTCCCAAGCAGCTTGGTTCCCAACGATTTGACAAGTTCTCCTCTTGGAAGGCACTCACTCGTGCTATTGCTCGTCTCATTCACATAGCCCGCCTCTTCAACACAACAACGAAGAAGAAAAGTCCTTGTAAAGGCTGGCATTACTGCACAGCAGACATCACTGTTGAGGAGTCTAATCAGGCTTCAGCTACCATTGTCCAAGCAGTGCAAGTAGAAATCTATGGACAAGAAATCAAATGTATTCAGAGGCGCGAGAAGATTCCTAAAAGCAGCCCTCTCTACAATCTAGACCCCTTCATTGATGCACAAGGCCTTCTCAGAGTTGGTGGCCGTCTCTGTCATTCGAATCTTGAGCACAGTGAAAAAACACCTTTGATTATTCCTGGCAAGCATCATGTTGCAACCTTATTCATCAGGCAATACCATGAGCAGATTCACCATCAAGGTCGTCACTTCACAGAAGGAACCATCCGTTCAGCTGGATTTTGGATAGTAGGTGGAAAGAGGAAAGTGAGTAGCATCATCCATCAATGTGTAACTTGCAGACGGCTCAGAGCTCCACTTAGCACTCAGAAAATGGCCAGCCTCCCAGCAGATCGCCTTTCAACCGACCCCCCTTTTACAAACGTTGGGTTGGATGTATTTGGCCCATGGAGTGTGTCATCACGCCGGATGAGAGGGGGCCTCCTGCACAGCAAACGATGGGCTGTTATCTTTACATGCATGAGTGTACGAGCTGTGCATATTGAGATCATAGAGTCTCTTGACACATCCAGTTTCATCAACGCACTGAGGCGTTTTGTCGCTGTGCGGGGACCAGTTAAAAACATTCGTTCAGATCGCGGCACTAACTTTGTTGGTGCTTATAGGGCCCTGAAGATGCCTTCAAACATTGACAATTCAACTGTGAAGTCTTACCTGGCAGACCAGGGATGTTCTTGGACTTTTAACCCGCCACATGCTTCCCATTGTGGCGGGTCTTGGGAGAGAATGATCGGTCTTGCAAGGAAAATTCTGGATTCAATGTTCTTTCAGCTGAAGGACAAACTTACTCATGAAGTGCTGGTGACTTTCATGGCAGAAGTGGCAGCCATCATCAATGCAAGACCGCTTGTTCCTGTGACAACAAGCTCTGATGATACCTTTATTCTCACACCAGCCGCTCTTCTGACACAAAAAGTGAACATTGTCCCAGCTCCTGCAGGAGATTTTGAAGTTTCAGACCTCTACAAACACCAGTGGCGGCAAGTGCAGCACCTGTCAAACACCTTCTCATCAGGCAATACCATGAGCAGATTCACCATCATGGTGACACAGACTTTTCCTAGTAAAGATGGGAAAGTACGGCAAGTCGAGGTGAAAGTCATTAGATCAGGGGGGCCTTCATTCTTTCGCAGGCCCATTACAGAGTTAGTATGTCTTTTCCCCTTTGATCTTTGAGTAGATGGGGTTTAGTGACGGAGGAGAGTGACGTGTAATCACATCAAGCGGGGAGTGTTCTGTTACAGCTGATGTAACATATCACAAGTTCTGTGTTTTCTGGTTGTATGTTTCTGTATTTGTCAAGGCCACCTTAAGAGTGACAGGAAGTTGTGAGTGACAGGAAGTTGTCATGTTATAAGGAAGCAAATCAGCATGGTATTGAAAACTGCAATTCTGGTGGTGTCTGAATTAATCCAGCGACATCTGCATACATCTGGTGCCTTTTGCAGCATCGTGGGTATGTGATGTTTTGTATTGCCTTTTGTGAGTATGTAGGGGTTTGTTTTGAAACAGTGTTGTGTTTGGGAGGTTTGTTGTTGGAGACCTTCTCCAGATGCCAGATGGTTGCTGGTTAATGTTCCACAATGAGCTAATATGAGAGTTATTACAAATGAATAGATTAAAGACAGGTGATTTATGTTAAAATATGTTGTATATTTCATTTTGAGGTTACAATTAATACATACAACTTGTAATGGTAAAGGAAACATTTATGAGAAGATTTTATTTACTTTAGATAGCGAGTTGAGATATATTACAATGTATATCTGTACCTGTTAAAAGCAAGCATGGCATTTATCATGCCTTTTGTATGTTTCAGTTTTACCCTTCTTACAACATCAATAAACCTGTGGATCAGGAGCCGAATATCTTCAGAGTCTTGATGTTTGGAAGGCGTTTATCTGACTGTCAAGTTATATTAAGCACATATACCGAGGACAGTACAGTGAAACCACGGCTATCAAGCAGGCAGGATAACGTGGTGCAAGCTGGCAGACACGATCGACGTCGTCACGCACAGCCAGTGAACGACCAGCTGACAGGTGTCTACAAGAAGGTACATCTCCAGATTATGCAATGGCAGAGGAAGCATCTTCATTAAAGACACGCTCCCGTGTTTCAGGCTCTTCAGTGCAATCTAGTGCATTATCAACTGTGTCTGCGGCGGCCAAAGCAAGGGCAAAAGCAGAAGCAGCAAAGGCACATCTTTCCTATGCCGAAGAGGAAATACACCTAAAGCTTGAAAAAGCTAAATTAGAAGCTTCTATGGAAATGCTGCACTGTAAAAAAGAAACAGCTGCAGCCATTGCTGAAGCTGAAGCACTTGAAGCTGCTGTGGAAGCAAACAGTGAGAAGAACAGTCTCAAATTAGATACCGCTCCCGTTGAAACTGCACAGCGTACAGAACAATATGTTATCGACCAAGCCAAAATAAGAGAGGCAGAGCTTCAGCAATGTGATGATGGTGCCCCAGCAAAAACAGAGCCAACCTCTATCTACAACGCTCCACCTTCACATCTCAAACCAGAAGCCAAACCTTTCTTTCCAGATCAGAATAATAATGCTTCTCAATCACCTCACATCAGCACACGGCGACCTCATTCCAAGGAGAATCACACTAATGACCCACATGGAGTTTGGTTTGGAAACAACTATACTACTCCTGCCCAGCATTCCAGACTTCAGAAGGACCAAGAGCATCTTACTTCATTACCTTATCCCATATCTCCATATTCCAACAACAGTAGCTCAAACATGAATGACTTTGTAAGATACCTCGCTCGTCGTGAGCTGGTGGCTACAGGCTTACTTCAATTTAATGATAAACCACAAAACTACAGAGCCTGGAAACGTTCTTTTCAGACTGCAATTGCTGATTTAAATCTATCACCAGGTGAGGAGATGGATCTCTTACTTAAGTGGCTCAGCAAAGAGTCTGCAGAACATGTTGAACAGATAAGAGCAATACACATTAACCATCCAGAAGCAGGGCTGGCAATGACATGGGAGAGACTTGACCAAACTTACGGCTCCATAGAAGTTATAGAAGATGCTCTGTTCAGACGAATTGAGACCTTTCCAAAAATAACAAGACGAGATTATTCTAAACTGACAAAGTTGAGTGACTTGCTAATGGAACTCCAGTCAGCCAAGGCTGAGGGTGACTTTTCCTGGGCTGTCTTTTCTTGACACAGCGAGAGGTGTCAACCCAATAGTACAAAAACTCCCGTTCCATCTACAGGAAAAATGGGCCTCAGTAGGTGCATCTTACAAACAGCAAAAGCATGTTTCCTATCCACCCTTTGACTTCTTTGTGGACTTTGTCAGCCGGGAAGCTAGCATTGGGAATGACCCAAGCTTCAGTTTCATCTCTCATATAGACACAGCCTCCAGAGCAGAGAAGACAGGGTGGAGGCCAAACAAACAGCGGGAAATCTCTGTCCACAAAACAGAGATAACTCCCAGACCCATTTCTGATACTGGTGAGTTCCCAACAAAATCTGATGACTGTGACAAACTGTGCCCTATTCATAGAAAGCCTCACCCACTACGTAAATGTCGTGTATTCAGAGAAAAGCCTATTGAAGAGCGTAAGACATTTTTAAAAGAGAAGAATGTGTGCTTTAAATGCTGCTCTTCATCATCACATATTGCAAAGAACTGTAAAGTTAATGTAAAATGCTCTGAATGTAAAAGTGAGAGGCATGACACAGCTCTCCATCCTGGACCTGCACTCTGGACAGAAAGAAAAGACCCCACTGCTGAGCACGGCGGGGAGGATGAGGAAAACTTACCACAAGACCAAGTTAGCACCAAATGTACAGAGGTCTGTGGTGGAGGTCTGACAGACCGCTCCTGCTCTAAAATATGTCTTGTTAAAGTATATCCAGCCGGCCACAGAGACAAAGCAGTAAAACTCTATGCAATTCTGGACGAGCAAAGCAACAGATCACCAGTTCGCTCAGAGTTCTTCAAAGTATTTGGGGACCAAAGTCTAAGCACTCCTTACACACTAAAAACATGTGCTGGAGTAAAGGAAGCAGTAGGAAGAAGGGCTACTGACTACGAAGTAGAATCTCTGGATGGAACTGTCCGCCTCAAATTACCCAGTCTTATTGAATGTAATGACAGTACACCAATGCTAAAATAAAGTAGCAGTTTTTGCAGCCTCTCTTTCATTTATTCTAACATAACTCTCAGAATGCAGCGATGTATCATTTCCAGTCAGAACACAATTTGCCTGTAATTTAACAATATGTTAATGTGGAAAAATGCTTTGAGCTGCTGTAATTATTTTGTACCCATGATACATTGTGATATGTAATGAAATTTTATAAAATGACAAAACAAGAAGTTACTGTGAAAGTTTACTGTACAAATTACAGCAATTTTTTACAGTGTAGAATAGATTTTTGTTAGAACAGCTGATGGTTAGCATTTATAACATTGTCTCTCTATTGGTCATTTATTGTTTGCTAAGCTAAGCAATGATTTGATTTATTTGATCACTTCAGAACACATGGAGAGGAAGTTTGCTGTGGTGCGGTGGAGTGAAGAAGAGGATTCTGGGAAACTCAGTGAAGTAAAAACTGATACCATAAGGGGGTATGATGATTCCAAGATGGACCAGCTTGGAAATCCTATTTCCACCTACTCAGCCGTTATCGAATGGCGCCATGGGAAGAAACAACGAGGAGGGTGGCCTCACTACAGAGGCACTGTTGTTTTTGTTAGTGGTAAGTTAGTGTTGCTATGATTTTAAGTGAAGAGCATCCTCTTTACAGTACAGTACTTTTTGTGCAATATATATATTGATTTTGCAGTGGAAAGCGTTCATCTTTTTCAAACTATATAATGCAAAACAAAATGCAAGAAAGTTTCTGGCAGTTAAAGTGTTTCATTAACAGTCACCCATCTACACAAGTAAACTTGGTTCTAAGTGAATGCATGAGCAACACTAAGGCATAGAAAAACCCATAATCTTACCCATAGCAGTCTACATGAGTGACTTCCACATGTTTTCACATCAACAACCCCTAAGCTGACACAAATTAGACCACAGACCCCGTCTGAGAAGATTTTTGCTTTTACATGTTTTATTACATAAAGTGTATGAAACCCATGACGAAAATATTAATATATTCTGTCAAGCAGTAATACTACTTTGCAACTGCACTACCTCTATTCACTGCAGTTGTCTGAAATTGTAACATGGCTTGGTGTTATGAAAAAGTGATCTGGAGTAATCAGCTGTTTGAGTATCTGTTTGTTTGTCTTCTTCCCTTGTTCTTTAGCTACTCGTTTTGAGGCAACCCGTAAACTTAACTCACTACTGAAGGAAGATGAACCTGCAGCGCTGACCAAGAGGGTATCAGTCCTCCCCAAAAAATATCAGGATGATTCGGATGACTCGACTGACACTGAGACTCAGATTCTGACTCAGTCATTGCAAGTTAAGGTGACATCAATTTACTTTTAGTTATTTTGTGGTGACCATATTTCTCAGTGGTATCATATACCAAGTGGTTAGCACTACTATATAATAGCCGTTACGAGGTAGCTGTTAAAAAAATTATTCTTGATACGGTATCTGTTATCTGTACAGTTCAGCTGCTAAACTCCACCATCAACTGTGTCTTTGCTTTAGTTTTCTGTCATTTGTTCTGTTTTTTTTATACCCAGAAGCCAATGGCTCTCACAACGAAAGACCCTGCAGAAGATTTCCTTATGGTCGTTTACAGTCTTGTTTAGATGATAAAAGCCCAAGAAATACAGTGGTTGAATTAAAGCAGGAGATCAAAGACCTGAAAGAAGATAATGCTAAACTGAAGGAGATGGTTGTTCAAGATATTCCTTCATGTCTCTCATTAAACCAACAGACCACTTTTTTCTAAATCACTTTAGGCTGTAATTACTGTATTATGGGGTACTTTGTACTCAAAAAGAATGATCATAACCAATTTTTTGTTTCGGATGTACTCTATATAGATGTGCCAGAGCTCCTATGGGCCATGAAGGATATAATTAATTTGACTGCACCTCCTAAGAGATCCAGGTTGGAGCCTACCACACCACCGCTGCCCCCTGAAAGTTCTCCAGTACCGGACACAGTTCTTCATCTGTCACTTCACTGCGGCCTCCCCCCAAATGTATGCCATTCAGTTTCACATCCGAGTCTGCTATTCCATCACTGATGGACACCCAGTCTTCAAAGGTAATTGGATTCTGAAAAATAAATAAATACAGTGCATAAATTACATCTGAATAACTTTTAACATGTGTGACTGGTCTAATCTGCTTTTATGTCTCAAGTTTCTTGGGTACATATTTGAACCCTAAATGCTCATCATGTCTCCTTAAACAGGTGGAGATCCATCCTAGGACTGGAGTCATGGTTGAGAAACTGGCGTGGGCCCATGCCCTGAATGCAAATTCTGCTACAGTATTTGTGAGACATCTGCTGACAGCAGTCTTCCCGACGGAGATACTGTTGGTGAGCAATCTTTGAGGGGGCAAACGAGGCGGAGGAGATGCTCGTCTACCATTGGACAAAAATAAATTGGATGCCATTTACAGTACGTTTTCAGCTTTTCATGTTTTTGTGTTTTGCCACTAGGCCGATGCTTTTATTGTATTTCCTGACTTCAGACAAAGAACTTAAAAGAAGGAACAGTCATTACCTCATACTAACATTCTACGGTGCCAGATTTTAGAGCCAGTTGTGTTGAATTCTATGAGAGATGCATGGAGAACATATCAGCCCAACATATCTACATTGTGTAACTGTTATTGAAGAAACTCCTAATACCATTAATACCAAATGGAAGAACGTAATTCTTAGAATACTGTCTAGTCTTCCTTTTTTCACATATTATATATAGGGGTATTTTGGTCTTCTCATGACATGCCGTTATAGGCTATCCTCTGCCATTTGAAGTGCCTCTGGAGTGTCTTTGAGGTCCAACAACAAACAAACAAATGAACACATTTAGAAAAATCAGTAAGAATTTCTAGTCTGAATTGTATTCTTTTATTTGACAGAGGCATTTCCTCCTCAAAGTTCATACAACATGATATTTGTCATTTTAGTTAACTTCTCCACGTATATCTCATATGCTATATTGGATGATATATAGATAGATGATAGATATGAATATGTACTAATCCTTCCTTCTTTTATGGGGTTCTTTGAGACTACTAAGTGTACTAAGTTCGTTTTTTTTCTTTTTTTATCTGTGTATTTATATGTAGGTGCAACTCTTGAGAGATGGCCTGGGACCCAGCTCTCCAGCATTGGAAGCACAATCAACGCCAAGATCACACAGCTCTGCGCCAAAAGTAAAGATGTTGCTGTGTCCACAGCATCTTCTTAAATTGTTTTTAAACTGCTTGTTTTTTGTGTAATTGCAGTAACAAATCAGATTGCTGTAAACAAACACATTGTTCATACTTCCAGGTGGATAACTCAGTGGAAATCATTGTAGCAGTGGTAAATATTATTTATATCAGAGATTAAGTAAGTGATTATGCTGACATTGGGTCTGGTTGTGTTTTTCCATTGTAAAGCAACAAAAGGAGTTAGTTCCATAGATAATAGTTTTGCATCTACAAAATGGGGGACACACAACGAGTTGGGATCTGGCTTTGGGTGACACAGTGATGACACAAAAAATACAGGAGTGCTGATGTAACACCGACATTATTCACCTTGAAGTAAGTTCATTGTTGTCATAATGACAAGTTGGTTTTTAGCGGAGTTTTACCCATTAGGGAGGAATTGTTCTAAGTGGGCTGGTTTTAGATCTCTCTAGTTTTGCACATGTGAATGTTCTCAAGACATTTTTTGAATTTCCAAACTTGGTGGTTTAGTTAACTCTATAAAGAGACAGGATTGATTTACATACAGAGCTCTGACTGAATACTAGCAATATTTAGCTGTTCACTGCTACTAATAAAGTCTATTGAATGAAGCATTTGCCTAACAGCCATGTTTTCAGTGTTACTGATAGCGAAACACTGCATTTATCTAACTGGAATGGGATTGTAATGGTAGAAATTAGTTGTTGTGGGAGCTGACCAGGCAATCTGCGCCTTGCTAGTTTTCAATTAAGTTTGATCTGATTGCTGAGTCAGTATAGGGTCAAATGTTACTTGATTCATATGTTTTTGACTATCCATCCATCCATCCATCCATCCATCCATCCATCCATCCATCCATCCATCCATCCAACCATCCATCCATCCATCCATCCATCCATCCATCCATCCATCCATCCATCCATCCATCCATTATCTTCCGCTTATCCGGGGCCGGGTCGCGGGGGCAGCAGTCTAAGCAGAGAGGCCCAGACTTCCCTTGCCCCAGACACCTCCTCCAGCTCTTCCGGTGGGACCCCGAGGTGTTCCCAGGCCAGCCGAGAGACATAGTCCCTCCCTGTTTTTGACTATGAAAACTTTATATAAAACTTCTACAAATTCATACACTAAAAGTATGTGGTTTTTATGCTGCTATTGTAAATTTCATAGGCTGACATATACCACAGAAGACAAAAAACTGTATGTAATGGTATATTAACCATATATGTTTTAGGTAATTTTAATCACATGACATATAATGAACTTATATAAAGCATATAAAGAAAGTATAATCTCCCTGCAAATTATAAACACTTTCCATGCAGAAAATCTATATATAATGGTGTATACTCATATATAAAAAGGATATGTCTTTAAAACAGACATATAGTTAAAAAGTACAAAGCTTATATGAAACATGTATGAAAAACGTAATTTGCCATGCACTTTCCTTATATACCACGTACATAATTTTTACTTGTTTCATACATAGTTCTTGTAACTATGTTGTATGAAAAGAATGCGAAAGTGGCCACTTTCAAGAGTACCGGTGAATCATAGTAAGAGACTTATAAGCACAACACATATAAAACATAAAGATTTATTACTGGAATTGATGTAACTTCTTATAAGTTTTTTCTATTTCTTTTCCATATGGGTCATTTCATGTTTCATAACCTCCACTGTGACTGCTAGGTCAAACTGACCTAAACAGTATATGGAAAATACCGGAAAAATACTTCACTATATATTTTTTTAATTTTTTAGTGTAGCCAAGCAGAGCCTCTTTCACCACCTTGTACCCGGCCAGCACCACCTCTTTATCGGGTCCCAGGTGAACCGTGAACACAGATCCATACTTCTTTGAAAGCTGGAGGAAAAAAGAATGCAGCCAGCTGATTAGAGTCATTAACCCTCCTGTTATGTTGCGAGTCAAACTGAACCATCCATCCATCCTTTATCTATACACCGCTTAATCCTCTGTAGGGTCGCGGGGGGACTGGAGCCTATCCTAGTCGACTCAGGTGAAGGGAGGGGACACCCTGGACAGGTCGCCAGCCTATCACAATTCAGAATAATCAATTAACCTCAGCATGTTTTTGGACTGTGGGAGGAAGCCGGAGTACCCGGTGAAAACCCACGCATGCACAGGGAGAACATGCAAACTCCACACAGAAAGATCCAAGTCGTCCTAAGTGGTGCGCAAACCGGGGATCTTCTAGCTGTGAGGCAGCGCTGCTAATCACCGAGCCACCGTGCAGCCCCAAACTGAACCAATTTAAAGTTAAAAAATCTAAAAAAATATATAGTCAAAAGTATTTTTCAGGTATGAAATTTCTTCTGCTTGGCTTAGTAAGTGTAATCAACATATAAAATGAAAATCATTCATTTCACATATTTGCAACCCCTCCCAATGTCCTGCACATTTATACGACACAGATACTGTTCGGGTCAATTTGACCTGGCAGTCACAGTGGAGGCAAAAAGGGGTCAGAAGTACATACACACATGCACGCACACATTACGTCTAGTGAAACACGGACTGTGACTGTGTGCTTATGGCGGCCTTATTATTGTAACACAAGTTGACGTTAAACATACTTTCCGCCAAAACCCCAGGCACTTTCTGGCAATCACATCATACTGTCGTGACTCCCACACACACTACAGCCTATTGTCATACACAACACACACACAAATAATGTCTTGATGTGACCCTGAACAGATGAACTGTCTTGTGTTCATTAACATCACTCCATAGAAAAATTTTAAAAATGTAAAATAAAATTAAGTAATTAGAGTTAGTAAAACGTTGCAGTCGTTAACTGTCACAAAAACCAGCCGGCAGTAACATGACAAAAAGACTTTACAAAGATTAAATATTATTTTTGAACAATATATATTACTTTAAATGTTTAGAATAGAGCGTTTTCTTTGAATATACTAGAATGATTTATCAGCAATAAAAACTTAGAATAATCACGCAGCATTAGTCAGTTCCTGTAGACATCCTTTTTTGGTTCTTTTTGTTTGTCATTATTTGCTTACGTGCAACGTGTGTACCTGGGTGCAATTGTGTTACAGATGGTGCGTAGACTCAAGTTCAGGCAATAAGATGACACACAGATGAAAGGTTGAAGTATTTATTACAAAAAGCAAAGCAAATACAACTCAGCACTACAAGGCAGGTAGGAAACCAGCAACAAAAATACTAAACGGAGCGAGCTAAGAGCTGGTGAAAACTAAGGCTACAAACAAAGGCGAGCTAGGACAAAAAGCCAGCTGACAAAAACTAACATGGAACAAACAACTAAAACAAAAAGGCAAGCTACGATAATTAACGAGCTGATTGGAACAAGACAAAACACTAGAACTACAAAACCGAGAACAAGCAACCTAAAAGCTGATACTAACACTTTAGTCTTTTTCAAGCTTGTATTCAACTGGCATGATGATAGGAAATTCCCTCTGAAAATATGAGGCTCTTTTACTGGCTGTGGACAGTGACTGGCCAGCATCAGTCATTTTCAAGAACAAGTTATTCTCTTTGACAGCATTCACAATCTTTCTCACGACTGAATTGTCACGGATACCATGTTCATTGAGAATTTGCTGAATGGCATTATGCAAAAGGGGCTCTGAAAGAAGAACAAGCTGATTTAGTTGTTGAATTACCTCCTGTACTGCCACGTCAGATAAATGCAAGACTGCCTGCAGTTTAAGAAAGACTGATGCTAAATTATGCTCAAGTTGATGCTGTAGTGATCCAAATTTTCAATTGTAGCTTCTTCCTCATTTTTGTCTTGGTCCATAAGATCACTAGAAAAATCCTCAACTTCTTGTACATCTTGTGCCACGTCTGGATCTGAATCGTGAGGTGTGCTGTGGAAGGCAATGTCAGGCTTTAACCGCTTTTGACTGGGAAGCCAATGCTCTTTGCATTTATGAGCATTAAATGTTGAGTAGACATTGCTCTCAAAAATGCAGTTTTCATATGGACACTTCACAGTTTCCTTATTTTTATGAGGTTGGCGCAAATGGGGAAAAAAGTTAGTTCTGTGCAGGGTTCTTCAAAGTGGCAAAGAGGACAATGGAATATCACAAGGATTTCATCAGCTCCACTCATCTGCCCATCATGTACTTCATGGGAGTGATTTCTTGTTAGATGCACTTTTAGGGCATTAAATGACTTGAATGGACACAGACAATCTGTGTGGAGGCATGGAATTGGAGTAGTTCTGGCATAGCTTCCATGTTTTAAGTGGTAGTGCTTGAATAGTTGAGTCCTCTTTTCAGAAGAAAACAAGCAGTACTTACACTTCCAATGCATAGCTAGGTTTCTGTCTTCAGAAATCAAAACCTACAAAAGAAACAACAAAACCAATCAGTTAAACTGTTACATATGTGACCAGTATAAAAAGGGACAACAGTAAACTAAAACATCTCTGCCAAGTTAAAAAAAGGAGCCATAGATAACGACAAACTCATTTTTTGTTTAATTAAGAGCTGAGAAATTAATTACATGCTTGCTGAGTTGAAGAGTGGCCCTGAAAGATCAGCAGAATTGCTTTTTCACAGACATGCAAACATCAGAGGCATGACAAAGGTGACAAAAAAAAACATTGTAGGGGGTCAGGGGGGATCCTTCCCCACAGATTTTTTTTTAATTTTAAGACATAAATTAAGCAATCTGGAACACTCTGAAGAGTACAATAAAGCAAAATACACATTAGCATCCACAGAAGGGTTTCTACATAAACAATGAGGTATGGTGTGTTTTATTTATTAAAGAGCAATGAAATCCCAATTTATATAAAATAAAACCCAAATGACTATGAAATAAAGCCCAAATAAAAAATTAATAAACCGCCTGTTGCTTTTTAAATCAGGAACCTATTTAAAGTATTTTAACCCTCCCTTTATTTTTAGATTTAAGTAAATGAAATAAAACTCCCTATATTTTATTTACCCACCATCCCTAACTATGACTTGTTACTCCTTAACCCTAACTAGGAAGTTTTAATCACGGTCCCCATCTATGAATTTTTAACCCCCCAAAAAATATATTTATCTCCACTAATCAACTATTAAGCCCCCCTCAATCAAACCCCGATAGTTTTTACTAGTGTTCTATAGTTATTTAAAAATGTTTTTTGTGTGTGTTTTAATGTTTTTAACCCCCGCTATGAACGTGTGTATTCCCGCTATGATATAGTGACCAAATGTCCTGTTTTCCCACGACATGTCCTGTTTTCACGTCCTGTCCTGGCCGTCCGGGGATTTTTTTTGTAAAGTGATGTCCTGATTTTCATTGTCTGGCAATTGCGCACGCCTCCGGCTCCGACTGGCGCCACCGAGTACCGCCGAGCACGTCTGAGCACGGCCGAGCAGCAGAGGCCAAGTGTGATTCTTGCTAAAAAATGAGATCTGTAAAACATTAACCTCGCACCCAAAAACAAAGATAACCCCTGAACCCAACCAGAATTCCATCCTAGACCTCCCCAGCTAGCTAGCTAAGCACTTACACCCCCGCCGGAGCAGTAAAACTAGCGAACCGGCAAACCGTTAGCCACGTATTAGCTAACCAGCTACCTGATCCGTCATAACCCCACAAACGGCCCGCAACTGGGCCAAGCGGACAACTAAACCGTTAAAAGTCGACTTGTGAAGTGTGCCCAGCAACGGGTCTTAAGTTCAAAACGGCGAATTTTGCAGAGAAGCGACTGATTTGCATGTATGTTTTCAACTGTTAATAAGCATGCTGTGTTTACTGAAACTCCAGTTATCTCTAAATGTACACTTTACTTAAAGTTTTGCATCGTGTAACGTTACGTGAAGGGCTGGTCAACTTTAGCTTTCACATGCTAACGTTAATCTTTACATTAACGTTAGCTCACGTTTGACTTAAATGCGTTATTGTTGGTTGTCTGACTGCAAAGGACCCAGCAACAACAACAAAACGCCATGAAATAAACTTCATTATTTCCGCTAGAGAGTCCCAGACATGGCTAAATAAATACATAAAGTTCACCTCCAAACTTGGACTAACAAATAAATTATATGACAAAAATTGTCTGCTACATATAAAACCGTTAAACTTACCGTGGAACTATGCAGCAACATGTCTCTTCCCGCTTGTTTGACATTTGACCGCCTCATTCAAAGCATGGCGTCAGTGGGCAACTGCGCATGTGTATTCAACGAGAGATGCCGAATGCTGCTGAGGTTTTGCACTTTTCTTGCTCACTCATACTTCAATGTATAGGTAACTTGCTGCTGGCAAGTTTGTTTACTTGCCTCAGTAGCAAGTTGTCTTTACTAAGTTTAAGAGAGGAGACTCAACAGAGTAAGCTGAAATGAGTTACGGTCACTTTTTGTTTTAAGTAAGGTATACCATTACATTTTACAGTGTAAGGCAAACAGACGTACAGGCCTGTACTAATGGATGTGTTTTGCGTAAGGCCTCGCTCTGAGGCACGTGCGGAGCGCGCCCCCCATATAAGTGAGCCCCCCCCGACAGCCACGGTATAGTTCTCACACTGGAGCTGACTCTGTGGAGCTGTATAGACTTTTGTGTGTTTTCACTGTAAAACTTTAAATTACTTAATTAATTTTCAATATGTAGGGCTCTTGTGTTGTTTAGCATGCTTTGCCTCTTATGCTTATACAGCAGCTTATTATTTGATTTACCTAATGAACAATATGCAGAATATCTGTTGTCACTCAGTTTATTTCTTTATTTTTCAGACCACACACACATACTCACACAGAGATGACACTGTAAACTGATGTCCAAGTCCAGCAATATCATTAAAAGGAAATTGGCCAGATCTCTCTCTCTCCACGTGCCTTGATTCTCTAACTGGGATCATAGTCCATAATCTGCCGCCTCAACCCGCAATTCCTTACCGAGGTTCGCCCTCGGTAAGGAATTGACCTTGCTAAGGCTTTTAACTCTGTTGACCACAGGATCCTCCATCATAGGCTTTCTAGCATTGGTCTGTACACTACCTGCTTTGTCAGCTACCTTACTGACCATGTCCAGCAGGTGAAGGCGGAAAACATCCTGTCAGACCCACTTACCATCTCCAAAGGTTGTGCCTCAGGGCTCCATCTTGGGCCCAACCTTATTTTCCATCTACATTAACGATGTTGCCAAAGCTGCTGGCAGTTCCCGGATTCATTAGTATGCCGATGATACTATCTTATACTCAGGTCCTTCCCTCCATTCTACAGCATCGACTCTTCAGCTTAACCTCACTTCTGTTGAACAGTCCTTTCACAACCTCCACCTCTGCCTTAACATCAGTAAGACCAAATGCATCATCTTTGAGAGAAGGAATGTTGCATCCAGCCCCCCCTACAATGCAGATGGCTTGCCTGTGGAGTATGTCAATCCCTATAAATACCTAGGTTTCTGGCTGGATTCTCCGAGTTTTACCAAACACATTGATAACCTTTAGACCAAATTCAAAGCCAGACTAGCTTTCCTCTTTCGCAACAAAGCGTCCTTCACTCGTGCTTCCAAACACACCCTCATCAAGATAACAATACTCCCGATTCTGGATTACGGCGACATCATTTACAAAATGGCCTCAAACACTGCGCTCAAAAATCTGGACACTCTGTATCACTCAGCAATCCGCTTTGCCACTAATGCACCCTTCCACACTCAACACTGCGATCTCTATAAATTGGTGAGGTGGCCCTCGCTTCATCACTGGTTTCATTTTGTTTATAAGTCAATTCTGGGCAAGACACCTCCGTATCCATCATCTCTTCTATCGCACTAGGTCAAGTGAATATATCATGCTCATCATCCCCAATACTTCTGCTATTTTTGGCCACAACTCCTTTCGCTTTGCAGCAGCTAATGACTGGTTTATATGTGTGTTTGTTCCTGCTAGTGCCTGTTGGCCAGGTCATGTTTGCAAATGAGAACTGGTTCTCAAACATTTTTACCTTGTAAAGGTAAATAAAATAAAAAAACAAACATTCTCAGTTTATCAGGTTTTCACTCACTGAAAGGTGAACATGCTTTGGATCATAAGCAGCTCTTTATTTTTTTATCGGTCAGCACAGACAGTCAATGATGCCAGTCCTACTGAGACAAGAAGAACTCATACAAAATAACAGGAAGATGATGATCTACTTACAAAAGCACTGTAATCCATTTATTGTATTGCTATTTTCACTCTGGAAATAAATTAATTACAAAATGCTACATTATTTGTTAACTGTAAAAACACATGTGCCTTAATAGCAACACAACAATCAGTCCAGATAAAGCCATCTGAGCCCTTGTGGTCCTCAAACACTGGAATTTGAATCTTCTATGGTCCTTCAACTTTGATGATACTGACCTGCTGATCCTGTGAGGCATGTGTAGAGTTCATCATGGTCGGCATTGACACGCTGCAGTCCTGGAAGCTGCTCACTGAACAGCTGCTGGGGAAATCTGACGTTTTACTCTGTGATGCTCTGAAAGTCTGAGACTGTGACTGGCTGTATGTGGAGGCGTAGGACTGGGTGTAGGGCGACATCAGTGCTTGGCTGGTTTGCTGTGAATATGCAGCTGCATATGGTTGTGGCTGGGATGGGGTGTGAGTGAGAGAAAGGCTCTCAGCACTGCTACAAGGTGGAAACCCATTCATGCTGGCAGGGCTCAGTCCTGGCAGTTTGAAAGCCTCCACGTTCTCTAAACTGTCCAAGGAGCTGTAGCCAGGCTGGCTTTGGCTGCACTGGCTGTAGGTGCCTTGGCTAAAACTGAAGGTGTCCTGGCTGAAGGAGGAAGGAGCAGAAGCTGCTGGCAACGCAGAGGGTGACGGAGTTTTGTTGTGCTGCTGTTGAGCACTGCTACGCTGTACAACCGTGGAGGCCAGAGTCTGTAGAGTGCTGAGGATCTGCTTCTGAATCTGCGTCTGCTGCGCCTGCTCCCTCTCCAGACGGCACTGCTGCTCCACCAGCATCTTCACTGCCAGGCCCAAACTGCGCACCTCCGAGCCCAGCGTCTGGACCTGATCCTGCAAACCTCTGCCTGCGGCATCCTGGACCACCTGCTGTGGACTGGGATTCCCCTCACTACGACTGGCAGTCTGAGCTCTGGGGGCGTGTAGGCGGATAACAGCAGCTCCAGGAGCAGAGGATGCTAGCGGCGCTAGCGGCCGGTTTGGAAGACGAATCCCAACTCGAGGAGGAGGGTGAAGGGAGCGGACGGATAGTCCTGGTCTCTGGGTGAGGAAGCGTCTGGGGGCGCTGCCACCTCCAGGCTGAGCCTCCACAACAGTCTGTAAGATCAACAATATCTACTTAAAACCGCTGTAGTGCAGTTTTACAAGCAAAATATTTACTTGGATTTTTTGAATGCTCTTTTGTTTTGTTTAGTAGAACTTTATTTACCTAGTGTCTATTTTCTGCACTGAGGGTTTGAAGAGTACGGTAATTTCAATGCTCCTTATGTCATGTACACATCGCAGTACTGACAATAAAAAAGACTGACTTTGAAAACGTTCAACAAGTCTGACCAGGATCCCAGAATCAGGAGAGAACAAAGCCAATAATGTTTAGCCTTAATGTCTACAAATCAGCTGTGTGCTGGATCAGCTTCATACTGTTTCAGTTAGTTTGTGGTTATTTGGTCAAGTATAAGTTTTCTAAACACAAAAAATACAAATGCAGTAATAACAGAAATACTGAGTGCTTCACAGTGTATAATAATACAGCTCCCATCAGGTGAAAAAGATAAACATACAGGTGTAAAGACAATACAATCATTACACTAAACAGGTGTCTCACTTTTATCAAGCTGAATACGGATCATTACCAGACCCACTGTGGTATTTGTTCTCACCTTGTCAGTGGTCAGATCGTAGGTTTCAGGCTGTGGAGGCAGCGCAGACCTCAGATCAGCACCTTGGACACTGGAGTGATCTCTCCTTAACATAGATGCCACCTGGTGGAATGACTGTTGAAACACGTTTACAAGGTAAGACGGAAAGAAACGTTTATGGCAAACACACAAGCTTTAGTTCTATTGAAAACCGGTAATTACAAACAGTTAACTCTGTTAGGCTGGCAGGTACCTTCATCCTGTGTGACAGAGCTTTATCCAAAAGTCTCTTTCGAGCCGCCAGCATCGAGCTGGTGGCTGGAGAAGGTGTGACTCTCCTCCTCATGAAGGAAGATGCAGTTCCAGTCTCTGGTCTGACGGAGGACTGAGGAGCTCTTTGTTGGCTGTGCTGTGCTAGGGATGTGACGCTAACAATCTGGATGTCGTTCTCTTCCTTATTTCCTTCGCGCTTCTGTTCTGGCCTACTGCCTCCAATGATCTCAGCAGATGCAGATGAATTTGCACTCACTTCTGAATTTGTGGAAGTCTGTTTGCCAAAGTCTGCAGCTGCTGTGAAGCCGGCATGATGAGATGCCTCCCGTAGTAGGGTCTGTAGATGAATATTACTCCAGCTCTCCTGTATCGCCCCGGTTCGAGCCTGCAGCTGTGCTGGAGATGTGCTGCTTCCAGCCTCCACAGGTCTGACCCTCCCTGGTGGCCTCCCCTGGAACTCCCTCAGGAACAGATATATGGCCTGAGCAGAGACCTTGATGTTCTCCAGCTCCAGCACAGCTTTGATCTTACGGAAACTCAGACCCGCCTTCCGCAGCTCCACCACTTTGTGTTTGGCAACATCATCCAGCCGGCCCATCGTGTCCAAGTCCAGAGCAACTGTTCTAGTTCAGCAGGTGATCACTAGATGAAGAAATAGAAATCAAACTGTAACTAACACTTAGTGTATGTTTAACACTGAGAAAGAAATGTAAAAAATGGGAGCTATGTGTGACTATAGGTGCTGCTGCTATGGGTGTCTGCTAGTATGCGAAAATATCACAGATGCAGTAGAGTAGTACTATAGTAATATGGCACCATAAAGCTGCATGATGAATGCAAACCAGATCGGAATGCCATCCAGAGCACGAAAACTATTTTGGACTTCTTTGCCAGCATTGCACCAAATGAAAAAGGAACGAAACAGCTGTTTTTAACTTTTTTAAATTATTTTTTACTCTCTGTGCAGATGCACAATAAAAAAAAATCATCATTGTCAAACAATTAATTTTTTTGCAGACAGTTATTCAAGTGACCTAGTGAAAATTCCTTTTTTTTACGCTGCAGAAAAATATTTTATAGCCCAACTATGACGTATAGATTGCCACTATCATTTCAAGAGTTTCTGTCTTATTACAAAAACATTTTACTGTGTGACATTATACTAAGACACTGTCTTCTTAGGAGCATTTCACAGTAAACTATGAAGCTTTTCTCATGTAATAAATATTGTTTAAACGAAAATAGACTAACTTAGTGACTGCTGAGTTTAACAGTGGCACTGCTATAATTTATTTAATATGTAGAAGTTTTCAAGGTTGGAATGGACATGACCTTATCTAAAAGTACAACTGAGTTACCTACAGTCACACATGAACACATTAATAAATTATCAATTATTGGCATAGTTTAATTTAGCAACAAGCCGACAGGGTTACTGATTATTATTCACGTTTGCGTCCAAATTGAAAACAACATGACACAAATTTATTCCAACCTTTCCTTTACTGTGGAGGCAGAAAGCACAACAGTAACTTGGTATTAAGTTCATCACTAGCAGCCAGGAAGCTGAGAGCGCTAACGACAAAGCTAACAGCGCTTTAAAGTGATTCTCTAACCTGGTCGACAAGAAGGAAGCTCTGCTGGCGTTTCCTGTTGGCTTAAATCCTTCCAGCCATAGTGAACAGTCCGTCTCTGCTCAGCCACGCTGCGGTTTCACACACAAACTCACATTTTACCGAAAACAACGTAAAATAAACAAATGAGTTGTAAGTGGCGCGCATGTGGCTACGTAACATCCGGCTGTCGTCATCACCCTGCGACGGTTTCTCAGGACTTCAGCAGTGGCAGTAGTAGCACGTCGTCTTAAAGACATGTAAGTTTAAGCTTTTATTGGTTAGTAATTAGGCTAGTTCCACATCCAGCAGGTGAATGAGCACATGTCGAAAGTTCAGTCGTATGTTCTGTTGGTCTTCAGCGGCACCTAGCTACTTATTTATCTATGAACAAACCGTGTTCAGTAGCTGCAGCCCCGCGGCTCCCCTCGTTGTTTTGAGTTGAATTAAAGTCAATGGCGGCGGGTTTCTCTACGTTAGTAAAGACTCCAGCAGACTGAGAGTTTTATATTTATATATATTTATATTACATTATACCCGCTCTTCTACCAACGTTACGGTAACATTAAAGCTTCAGTAACGTTTAAAGTACTTTGCTCTCAAGCAATCAAGATTAGTTTTAATGTAAAGAACATATAATAGTAATTTACCTGAGTAATTTAAAAATTAAAACTCAGCAACAGTCACATAAAATACACATTTACCTGATTGATGACATTAAATATTAATGTTAAGACCCTACAATGCCATTAGTTTTGCAAATTAACCTGAATAACTTCACATTAACTGTAAATCAGATTAACCTCAATAACTTAATGTTGTGGTTAGGACCCTGCAGTGTTATATATAATATAAATTAAGCGAGATTATTTAAGCATTATATTTAAAACTCGACAATTTCTTCATAAAATCTAAAATATCCTGACTGATTTTAATATCAAGGTTAAGATCCTGTAATATTATACATAATACAAATTAATCAAACTATTTTAAATATTAAGGATAAGACCCTACATTATTATTATTATTATTATCATTATTATTATTATTATTATTATTATTATACTACACCTGACTGATTTCTCTGATTCCATCAGTAGAGTAATGTGCCTTGTTTTTGCTTTTAAACAAACCTGAATCATTAATAATAGATTCGGCGGACGGCTACTTTGTTTGATTGATTTTGCTGTAAACTAATATTTGCTTAAATGCCATTTATCAAAGCTGCTTAAAAGAGAATTTGCTGATTTTTCTGAGTAGAGTCCTGATTTGTTTTGTTATAGTTTGAAAATTTTTAGGTGTTGGACTTGAAGTCTGAGGACTTTATCTTGAGTACTGTGACTTTTTTCATTTTAATATAAATTTAAAAAACATACTGATTTGTAATTAAGATTTTTTTTTAATTATTTCCCTTGTCAAGAGTTATTTTCGCTGTTTGAATTATAAAGTGTCAGAAAAGAATGTCCTCAAATGTTTTTTTCCACAACACAAAGATTTTCTGTTGACTGTCACAGTAAAATCTAAGAAACCAGAATCAGATGGTGTTGACTGTTTTTCTTTTTTTAGAAGTACCCAAATTGATTATTGTAATAGCTGACAACTGATCTAATAAACACCATAGACTTTTCTCAGAGTAAATGATGTCAGAGTGATGGCAGATTTCTTTATGACTTCAGGGCTCCATCACCCACAAAGCGGAAGGAGGAGGAAAAAACAAAAGAAAGAGGCAAAGAGAAGACTGGTATCAAGGAAGGGGAGAAGGAGCGAGGACGGGACAAAGTAAAGAAACGTCGCAGTGCTTCCACTGGCAGCAGCAGCAGCAGGTTTTGAACCAGACTGTTCTTATTAGTGTGTTCATCCTGGAGGTCAAGTCTGTCCTAAACATGAGTCATTTTCTAATAGAATCTATTGTCCTCTGTTTGACTGTACCAGGTCCAGATCCAGCTCTACTTCCAGCAGCAGCTCTGGTTCCAGCTCAGGTTCCTCAAGTGGATCCAGTTCTTCTGGTTCCAGCCACTCTGGTTCTTCCAGCTCTCGATCCTCCTCCTCTTCCAGCTCCTCAGGCTCTCCCAGCCCCAGCCGCAGACGCCATGACAACCGTCGCCGCTCTCGCTCTGCGTATGTTGCTGAATTTGACATAATTACACCATGTTTATTGACTGTGATGTCTTTTGTTTTCACTAGTTTGAGTCATGATGAAGGTTCTGAGCGTCTGTTTTGATCCTGCAGTTCTAAAACACAGAAGAGGGGTGATGACAAGGAACGCAGGAAACGAAGCCCGAGTCCCAAACCCACTAAAGTTCACTTGGGCCGGCTGACCAGGAACGTCACCAAGGTTAGCCGAGAAACAAGATGGAGCTTTTTGGAGCAGATGAACATAAATATGATTGAATGTGATTTAAGATTATAGCAGCATCTCAGAGCTATCCAGTCAGACTCCTGCATACTGTCAGACCTTCAAAGGTGCATTTGTTAGCATGTTGTTTAGCTGCTGGACCTCAGGCAAACAGCAAAGAAATGCTGCATTAATAAATGTTAGTTAGACAGTGTACTGGAGTCTCATGAAACACTGGTGCATCTAGTGTAAAATATATTTAGGACTAATTATACATAAAGTCACAGATTTCAGGCCTTTTTTGTTTTAACTTTGAGTTGGCCTGAGGTGTAAAAGAATGAAAGTATAATTTCTGACATAATGCCATTATGTAGGTTAATGTGTTTATGGTTGAAGAATTAGGTTTTTCATTCCGTCCGTTTTTATTGTCAGCAGTTTACTTTATGTTGTACACCAACAATAATAGCAGATCAAGTGACATACATGTTGTTCATCAGGACCACATCCAGGAGATCTTCTCTACTTATGGGAAAATTAAGATGGTTGACCTCCCAATGGACAGGCTCCACCCACACCTGCCCAGAGGCCACGCGTACGTGGAGTTTGAGACCCCTGATGAGGCCCAGAAGGCCCTGAAGCACATGGATGGAGGTGGGCAGCAGGTTTACTGCAGGGCCTTATCAGTTCAGACTTGTGTCCCCTAATGCTGTGTAACTCTGTGGTATGTGTTCAACAGGTCAGATCGATGGACAGGAAATCACTGCTTCTGCTGTGCTGACTCAACGGATCCGTCCTCCGCCTCGCAGACCTTCTCCTCCTCGCCGAATGCCTCCACCTCCACCCATGTGGCGTCGCAGCCCACCGCGCATGAGGAGAAGGTAGAAGAATGATCAGTAACTGCTTCATCTGCATTTCATGTTCTTCAGTTTGAACCATGAAGCTGTGTAAACTTTTCTGCGTTTCTCTTTTTTTCTCGTTTCCTCTTCCTGTCCTTTCAGGTCTCGCTCTCCGAGGAGGAGATCTCCTGCTCGGCGTCGATCTCGCTCCAGATCTCCTGGTCGCAGGCGCCACCGCTCTCGTTCCAGCTCCAACTCCTCCAGATAGACGGGTTTCTACCTCCAGAGACCTTCTGATCTCTTAGATTGTCTGACACCAGGTCAGATGTAGTTCCTGCTCTCCACACTTAAGGACTTTCCACAAACTAAACCATTTGCATTGTAGCCGACCTTAACACCTGTGTGTGTGTAGACAGCAAAAGTGCTTTTTAATGGAAATGTAAGTTGTTTTTTGCCTACTAAGTTGATGCTGAGAAGCTGGCTTAGTATTTGTGTTGTTTCAGGCTGGGTTTGGATTCCACAGAGATTTATCAACATTCTGTTTAAACTCTCTTCTTTTTACCATGTATTGAATTTTTAGACACTTTGGAAAATAAAAATGTAGAAACATTGAAATTCAGAAAGTTTCTCACTGTTCATGTTCTTGGTTAAAGGCCTGCCACGTTTGTTTGCTCAGTGGAACCTTCCTGGTATCTGCAGTGTTTAATGTGTGTGCCAGTCTTATTCTTATTCTAAATATTAAAATGAATATTGACACTTGGAATCTTGTACAGACATCCAGATGCTCACAGTGGTTTGTGTTATAACCCTCTGATGTGTGTTTCTCCTCAGGTTCATCCTAAACGTTAGCGTCAGCTTCAGTTCACATGTTTTGGTTTGTGAAGGGCAAATTTAAAATTTACATTTAATGCAAAATGAAACATTTTTATGCATCGTAAAGCTTTTCAAATGTCTTCATCTTATAAACTAAGAAAACCCATTGCTTAGATATTTTTTTTTGTGTTTAGACGTGGATTAGACTGCTTACAGCAGACTTCAGTTCTGTGGTTCTGCCACTGCTGCTGGTTACCAGTAGCTACTACCCTGATCCTCTGAAATCATGTCCTTCTATTGCTGTAAACCTGATGGTGTTTCCAGATTTCTTCTGATCCATGAACCCAGGCTGGAGATGATGAGCTCAGAGTCGATGCTCCTTCACGATGATGGATGGATGGATGTCACTGACTGCTTGCTCATAGGAAATCCAAAAGAAACTTTGGATTGTTAGGTTTTCTGTTTTCTGTTCTCCCTTACTATGTTTTTGAAATTGAAATGACTTTATTTCGAACTTGAATGAAAAGCATAGCTACATATGTATATGTATACATATATACATATTAACAAAATAAAATATAATAGTAAGCAACTACAAATATTACAGCATTTTTTTTCATACGCCCATTATGAAATTCTGTTTGAAAAGGGTGTAGGAAGAAGTAAAAAACTTATCTAGTCCTACCCCTTATTCCTTCTAAAAAATGTGTTACTTAAATTCACCCTGAAGCCCTGATCAGGTCGTAGTCAATAATATACACTGTATTACCAAAAGTATTTGCTCACCTGCCTTGACTCACATATGAACTTAAGTGCCATCCCATTCCTAACCCATAGGGTTCAACATGACGTCGGTCCACCTTTTGCAGCTATTACAGCTTCAACTCTTCTGGGAAGGCTGTCCACAAGGTTGAGGAGTGTGTTCATGGGAATATTTGACCATTCTTCCAGAAGCGCATTGGTGAGGTCACACACTGATGTTGGTGGAGAAGGCCTGGCTCTCAGTCTCCGCTCTAATTCATCCCAAAGGTGTTCTATTGGGTTCAGGTCAGGACTCTGTGCAGGCCAGTCAAGTTCATCCACACCAGACTCTGTCATCCATGTCTGTATGGACCTTGCTTTGTGCACTGGTGCACAGTCATGTTGGAAGAGGAAGGGGCCCGCTCCAAACTGTTCCCACAAGGTCGGGAGCATAGAATTGTCCAAAAAAGCCCGACTCCTGAAAAACAACCCCACACCATAATTCCTCCTCCACCAAATTTCACACTTGGCACAATGCAGTCCCAAATGTACCGTTCTCCTGGCAACCTCCAAACCCAGACCGGTCCATCAGATTGCCAGATGGAAAAGCGTGATTCATCACTCCAGAGAACGCGTCTCCACTGCTCTATAGTCCAGTGGCTGCGTGTTTACACCACTGCATCCGGCGCTTCGCATTGCACTTGGTGATGTACGGCTTGGATGCAGCTGCTCTGCCATGGAAACCCATTCCATGAAGCTCTCTGCGTACTGTACTTGGGCTAATCTGAAGGCCACATGAAGTTTGGAGCTCTGCAGCAATTCACTGTGCAGGAAGTCGGCCACCTCTTTGCACTATGCGCCTCAGCATCCGCTGACCCCTCTCCGTCAGTTTACGTGGCCTACCACTTGGTGGCCGAGTTGCTGTTGTTCCCAAACTCTTCCATTTTCTTATAATAAAGCTGACAGTTGAGTGTGGAATATTTAGGAGCGAGGAAATTTCACCACTGGATTTGTTGCACAGGTGGCATCCTATGACAGTTCCACGCTGGAATTCACTGAGCTCCTGAGAGCGACCCATTCTTTTACAAATGTTTGTCAAAACAGTCTGCATGCCTAGGTGCTTGATTTTATACATCTGTGGCCAGGCCAAGTGATTAGGACACCTGATTCTGATCATTTGGATGGGTGAGCAAATACTTTTGGTAATATAGTGTAGTTAGCACCAAAATGCAACAACAAACAAACCACAGCATACAAACCGAAATTAAGCAACAAAAACAAAATTAAAGCTGCAAGCAGCGTTGAACGGGCCCTCGCACACCCACGCGTGTCGGGACATGGCGCACGTCCAGGTGTGGTGCATGTTGGGATGTGGCAGAAATTTCAAGGTGCTCAGACTTAGCTGACCAATTTCAAGGATTGTATCACAAACTTTCTCGGCCACCATGAACATCAGTGGTGTCAAACTCATTTCTCATTGACTATTATCTGTTGTGTTATTAATTTAAAAATCTGTGAGTGAGATGTTATCTGTTCTATTTTTTTCTGTTCTGTTATCAATTTTAAAAATCTGTTTTATTATTGTTATATTACTGTATTATTGGGTCGCTATTATTGACCATTATGCCTGTTGTTGCAAATTTGCAACATACCCAAATTTCTATTTATTTTTTGTGCTATAATCAAATTAACAATCTCAACCCTCATGTGACACCTACATAAAGGCAAAAACACAAAACTTTTAAATTTTTTAATATACTTGTATATAAATTCAGGCGTTAAGGGGTTAAACAATATTATATAAGGTGTATCGTAGGAGATCCCTGCTCCATCTATCCATCAGTTTGGGGGTTGTTGGCCTGAAAATATTGAACACTGCTGGCATAAGCAGTAGCAATAGTAATAATAATTTATTGTTATTATACATATCACAAGTACATGTCAGCCAAATAACCATGCACATTTAAATTAAAAACATGAATCTGTGAATCATTGTAATAGCTCAGTGTTGGATGCAAGATTTATATTTATAAATGGCAGTGACACGCCACCATGTAGCTTGGACATATTTAAACTAGTTTAAAAACTAATTTTTTTTCATGATTTAAAAAAAAGACAAAGAAGACATAATCATTTGTACCTATTCCGGCCATAGGCGGTCATATTGACCGCACATGAAATGAAGTGGGAGTTGCCCCCTCAGCCCCTGTGAAATGGGACAAGGAACAAATGATTGAGTTTTGGGAGTGATCCAGATCAGTATCTGGATCTGGGAATTTTTAAAAAGATTTTTAACATTGGGAGTGTCTGTTCTATTTTTGTCTGTTCTGT
Organism: Dascyllus trimaculatus; assembly: GCA_024666655.1. Classification (NCBI taxonomy): domain Eukaryota; kingdom Metazoa; phylum Chordata; class Actinopteri; family Pomacentridae; genus Dascyllus; species Dascyllus trimaculatus. The sequence continues at coordinate 54,559 of JAMOIN010000930.1, forward strand.
TATCAATTTTAAAAATCTGTTTTATTCTTGTTATATTACTGTATTATTGGGTCGCTATTATTGACCATTATGCCCGTTGTTGCAAATTTGCAACATACCCAAATTTCTATTTTTTTTTGGTGCTATAATCAAATTAACAATCTCAACTTCAACTTATGGTGCAGGGAAGCCAAAATACCATGTCCACGCATGTGAACGCACGGTCTCAGGAGGCTACCATATTTTTTTTTCATGATTTAAAAAAAAGACAAAGAAGACATAATCATTTGTACCTATTCCGGCCATAGGCAGAATAGGCCACATGAAATGAAGTGGGAGTTGCCCCCTCAGCCCCTGTGAAATGGGACAAGGAACAAATGATTGAGTTTTGGGAGTGATCCAGATCAGTGTCTGGATCCAGGATTTTTTTAAAAGATATTTAACATTGGAAGTGTTAGAAAGCCCTGCAGTGCCACCTTGTGGTAGGACAGAGCATATATATGCACATACAGTTGTGTGCGAAAGTCAGGGCACCCCTTTAAAAACAGCATATTTTATATATTAAAAAATTAATAACCATATTTATAGTCTTTCTGGGATATGGGAAAAAAAGACAATATTATCAGGAAACATTAATGCATAGTTACATTTTATTTTATAACTTGAACAAAATTACAAAAATAAAAAACATCATTTTGGCCTGTGCAAAAGTCGGGGCACCCTGAGAGTTTCAATGTGTCAGATTCTTTTAACAAATTCAGACCTTTACCAGCTCATTAGTCCTGAAGCATGTGTCAACAATTGTCATTAGGGAGCGCCAGCTGGTGTGTATTTCAGGGTTTCTTAAATATGGCGACTCCACAAACCTGTGCAAACAACAGCAATCATGGGTTCCTCTAAGAAGCTAAGTAAGACAGAAAAAATGAAAGTTATTGATGCCCACAATGCCGGGGAGGGCTACAAGAAGATAGCAAAACGTTTTCAGCTTGCAGTTTCCACAGTGCGAGGTATAATTAAGAGATGGCAGGTGAGGGGAACTGTGGAGGTCAAGATGAGATCTGGAAGACCAAGGAAACTCTCGGACAGAACAGCTCGTAGGCTGGTCAGAAAGGTAAATCAAAACCCACATTTGACGTCAAAAGACCTGCAGGAAGATTTAGCAGACTCAGGAGTGGTAGTGCACCCGTCCACTGTGCGGCGATACTTGCACAAACAAGACCTTCATGGAAGAGTCTGCAGAAGAAAACCTTACCTCCGTCCTCATCATAAAATACAACGTCAAAAATATGCAACAGAACATGTACAGAAGCCTGATGACTTTTGGAAACAAGTGCTGTGGACTGATGAAGTTAAAATAGAACTCTTTGGCCACAATAAGCAAAGGTATGTTTGGAGAAAAAAAGGAGCAGCATTTCATGAAAAGAACACCTTGCCAACTGTTAAATATGGGGGTGGATCCATCATGCTTTGGGGTTGTGTTGCAGCCAGTGGGACAGGAAGCATTGCTCGGGTGGAGGGAAGAATGGATTCCATTAAATACCAGCAAATTCTGGAGGCAAATATCACAGCATCTGTAAAAAAGCTGAAGCTGAAAAGAGGATGGCTTCTACAACAGGATAATGATCCAAAACATACTTCAAAATCCACCATGGACTACCTCAAGAAACGCAAGCTGAAGGTTTTGGAATGGCCTTCACAGTCTCCAGACTTAAACATAATTGAAAATCTGTGGGTAGATCTTAAAAGAGCTGTGCATGCAAGACGACCCAAGAATATTGCAGAACTGGAAGCCTTTTGCAAGGAAGAATGGGGGAAAATCCCAAATGATAGAATCCAGAGACTTGTCGTTGGCTATAAAAAGCGTTTAGAAGCTGTGATATCTGCCAGAGGGGGTCTTACTAAGTACTGAAGGTACTGACGCTGTAGGGTGCCCCGACTTTTGCACAGGCCAAAATGATGTTTTTTGTTTTTGTAATTTTGTTCAAGTTATAAAATAAAATGTAACTATGCATTAATGTTTCCTGATAATATTGTCTTTTTTTCCCATATCCCAGAGAGACTATAAATATGGATATTAATTTTTTAATGTATAAAATATGCTGTTTTTAAAGGGGTGCCCTGACTTTCGCACACAACTGTATATAGCACAAAGATATTGAGTGTTTTTTAAGTATACTTTGTTGTTGGGAGATTGTGTTGGGGTGGACTGGAGCTCCTTGGCGGAGGTCTGTGCTCTCTGGATGCTTTTCTAGCTACAATTTGTGATGATATGAATATTGACGAATGTATAATTCAACTTGTTGAAATACATATTTGATGTTATATCGGTTTTTTACAGTTTTTCTTCATTGGTTTGGCTCATTTCTCGAAACTGAAATTACAATCTCAAGACACCATGGACAAACCTCCAAACTACTAGGCAATTGTTCACAACAGACTGGCATTTCTCCTTCATTTCATTAAATTGCAAACATCTTAGTACTTGTCCTGATGTCTCAGTACATCTTTGCAAATGATTCAGTACAGGTAGCCTGCATTTAGCACGATTTCCAAGTTAATAGATCTTGTTGATCTAAACTGATTGTTGACTTCTCAGTCTGATGGTCGTTCACTCCAAAACATGTCAGCATCGTTTCATTGTATAAGTCATCACATGCACAATAGTCTGTTCAGTTGTCAGGATTAGTCATGAACATACGGTGGCCAGGAGAGGGACGGTGAGGACAGCTTTATTTACAGCACTGTAGGCTCCATATAATGTTCCTTGTTTTTTGTTTATGTGCTTGTATTACAGTATGTTATGCTGTATAGATTTTCTTTTTACTCTGATGTATGAAAGTTACTTTATGTGTGTCAGGACAGTTTTCTTGATAGTTTACACACATTTTCTGAAAGCATGCCTCATACTTTCAGAACTCTGCATACAAATCAGAAAACACACACACACAATGAGCAAAAGCCCTCAATTCTCCTTCAATTGAAACTTTACATTCAAAATGATGTTATTACTTCTCAAAATGCTATTTTGTTTTCAAATGACACAAACCATTATAGTTTTGGGAGAGACATGAGCTTTTGCACGTCAGCTTTATATATATATTGCTTATATTGCAAAGTTTGAAGCAATGATACCTGCAAATATACTGTCTTTAAGTTCCTGTTACCAATCGGTGGTGCCATGACTATGACTGAATTTTAAATTGTGGATGTGTTCAGAAGTGGATAGTACCCATACCCAAATTTCTATTTACTTTTGTGCTATAATCAAATTAACAATCTCAACTTCAACTTATGGTGCAGGGAAGCCAAAATACCATGTCCACGCATGTGAACGCACAGTCTCAGGAGGCTACCATATTTTTTTTTCATGAATTAAAAAAAAGACAAAGAAGACATAATCATTTGTACATATTCCGGCACTAGGCAGAATAGGCCACATGAAATGAAGTGGGAGTTGCCCCCTCAGCCCCTGTGGAATGGGACAAGGAACAAATGATTGAGTTTTGGGAGTGATCCAGATCAGTGTCTGGATCCAGGAATTTTTAAAAAGATATTTAACATTGGGAGTGTTAGAAAGCCCTGCACTGCCACCTTGTGGTAGGACAGAGCATATATATGCACATATATAGCACAAAGATGTTGAGTGTTTTTTAAGTATACATTGTCGTTGGGAGATTGTGTTGGGGTGGACTGAATCTGCTTGGCGGAGGTCTGTGCTCTCTGGGTGCTTTTCTAGCTACAATTTGTGATGATATGAATATTGACGAATGTATAATTAAACTTGTTGAAATACATATTTGATGTTATATTGGTTTTTTACAGTTTTTCTCCATTGGTTTGGCTCATTTCTCGAAACTGAAATTACAATCTCAAAACAGCATGGACAAACCTCCAAACTACTTGGCAATTGTTCACAACAGACTGGAATTTCTCCTTCATTTCATCAAATTGCAAACATCTTAGTACTTGTCTTGATGTCTCAGTACATCTTTGCAAATGATTCAGTACAGGTAGCCTTCATTTAGCACTATTTCCAGGTGAATAGATCTTGTTGATCTAAACTGATTGTTGACTTCTCAGTCTAATGGTCGTTCACTCCAAAACATGTCAGCATAATTTCATTGTATAAGTCATCACATGCACAATAGTCTGTTCAGTTGTCAGGATTAGTCATGAACATACGGTGGCCAGGAGAGGGACAGTGAGGACAGCTTTATTTACAGCACTGTAGGCTCCATATAATGTTCCTTGTTTTTTGTTTATGTGTTTATATTACAGTATGTTATGCTGTATAGATTTTCTTTTTACTCTGATGTATGAAAGTTACTTTATGTGTGTCAATACAGTTTTCTCAATTGTTTACACACATTTTGTGAAAGCATGCCTCATACTTTCAGAACTCTGCATACAAATCAGAAAACACACACATACACAATGAGCAAAAGCCCTCAATTCTCCTTCAATTGAAACTTTACATTCAAAACGATGTTATTTCTTCTCAAAATATTATTTTGTTTTCAAATGACACAAACCATTATATGAATAGACATTTATAAGAGTGCTCACACAATGCCAAAGGGACGATGAATTTTGGAGGCACTGACTATTTATATGACAATAGAATTAAGTTTTGACCAGTCGTGTGAACTGTTTTGGGAGAGATATGAGCTTTTGCAGGTGAACCATGGTGTTGTGCTGAACCATCCAGGTTATTTTGGCAAAAGCACCAAGAGTGTATAGAACGTTTGGTCTGTTTCAAGAAATGAGCCAAAGCAATTGAGAATAGTCAGTGCATTTTTGGTGGCACTGACTATTTATATGAGAAAGAAATTTGGTTTTGAAACATGAGTGAAAGGTTTTGGGTGAGATATGAGCTTTTGCACATGAGCTTTATATATATATTGCTTATATTGCAAAGTTTGAAGCAATGGTACCTTCAAATATACTGCCTTTAAGTTCCTGTTACCAATCGGTGGTGCTATGACTATGACTAAATTTTAAAATGTGGATGTGTTCAGAAGTGGACTCTTGTCCAGAATATGAAATTTGGGATAGATTGGATCATGTACAGCTGAGATATAAACATTTTAGTTGTCATGACGAGACATCAAGTTCGCCACCCCGCCACAGACACACTGTTTGACTACCAGTCACAGTTTTCTCCATGAATCATCATCAACATCTTGAGGCTTATGTCACCAAATTTCAGTTGAATACGGTCAACCAAATAATAATAATACATTAAAATGTATTGAAACAGAGGGATTTTTCTACAATGACACAGACCTGCATTTATACGATTTGAACAGTAGGTGTCAGCGTTGCACCATTTATCTGGATTTAATCCAGAGCTGCTGTACAATGGTAAAAGTACATGAAGGTCAGAGGGCCACCACGGTCACATCCCTTGACTTTTGTGGAAGATTTTGATAACTTCTCATCTTTAAGGCCTGTTGTATATACTGGCCAAATTTCAGGATGATATCACAAAGTATGGAGCAGTGGTAAGGACAAATGTCCTCTTTAGAGAATCCTTTTACCACTAGGTGACGCTATGACTATGACTAAATTTTAAAATGTGGATGTGTTCAGAAGTGGACTTATGTCCAGCACATGAAATTTGGGCCAGATCGGATCATGTACAGCTGAGATATAAACACTTTAATAGTCATGGCGAGACATCAAAGTTCAGGAGGCCGCCACGCCCACGCCCTCAGACTTTTGCGGAGCGTTTTGACAAGTTTTAATCATGAAGCCCTGTTGTATATGCTGACCAAATTTCAGCTGTCTTGGAGTTACCCTGTGTGCGGTTATAGCTTTTGAATATGACAATAATCAGAAATATAAAGCAAAATGGCGGATTTCCTGTACATTTTTGCTGATGGATTGATTAGGCAATTTTGTTTGTCTTGTCTTGGTGCACATGTGTACCAAATTTGGTAGGGTTACATGAAACTAGCCATATTAACTCCCATAGAACCCAATTTTCAAGGTGGCGCTATAGAGCCATTTTGCCACACACATGTGCAGCTCCCATGAAATATAAAATTTTTCGCCACTTCTGATGTGTGTGCAAATTTTCGTGAGTTTTTGAGCGCGTTTAGGCCCTCAAAAATGCAGTTCTTCCGTCAGGAGAAAAATAATAATAATTAAAGCTGCAAGCAGCGTTGAACGGGCCCTCGCACACCCACGCGTGTCGGGACGTGGCGCACGTCCAGGTGTGGCGCATGTCGGGATGTTGCAGAAATTTGAAGGTGGTCACACTTAGCTGAGCAATTTCAAGGATTGTAGCACAAACTTTCTCGGCCACCATGTACATCAGGGGTGTCATAGTCATTTTCATGCCGGGCCACATCACCATCATGGTTATCCTCAAAGGGCCTGTTGTAATTGTAAGACTTCATAAATGCAAGAAAATATATCCACAGCATTCATGAAACAATAAAGCTGGAGCAGATTGGACACTTTATGTGTGAGTTACAACATCTTCCTAAGGCTTTTTTTGGTTTGTGTGAGGTTCAGATGCCACTTTATTGTTATTGTACATGTAACATGTACACGTCTTTTTACAGCTCAGCCAAATAACCATGTACATTTAAATAAAAACCTGAATCTGTGAATCATTGTAATAGGTCAGTGTTGGATGCAAGATTTATATTTATAAATGGCAGTGACATGCCACAAGTACCTTGGACATATTTAAACTAAATGCATGAATATACTAAGGTGTGTATTATTTCAAGAACTTAGTACTGAATGCATAATAACAGGGAAGCTGTTTTTATACATGGCAAAAGGCCCAGTTTAATGTTAAACAATATTATATTCAATTCAATTCAATTCAGTTTTATTTGTATAGCGCATATTCACAACACAGGTCGTCACAAAGCGCTTAACATTATAAGAAAGAACAGGAAACAGAAAACCCAACAATCCAAGGTTGCTTTTGGATTCCCTATGAGCAAGCAGTCAGCGACGGTGGGAAGGAACCAAAACCCCCCCATGGTAGGGAAGGGGGGAAAAAAAAACCTCCGACAGAGGTGTATTGTAGGAGATCCCTGCTCCATCTATCCATCAGTTTGGGGGTTGTTGACCTGAAACTATTGAAGTCTGCTGGCATAATCAGTAGCAATAGTAACAATAGACAGTGGTGTATAATATATTTATGGATAACGTACAATATTTGTAGTGGTGAAAATTATGCTTAATAAAAGGGGAACAATTACACAGGATATACTGCAGTGGAATGGGAATGATTTACATTTTTAACAGAGTGTACAGTAAACATGTGCAGTTATGCAATGATAGATTTTAATGAACAATTTATAGAGCAATAATATGCAGTATTTAGGGGATGTATAGACAGTTAAATTCATTCCGGGGTTTGGTGTGTGTGAAAGAAGGATGAAAGGTTAGTGTGTGTGTGTGTTAGGGTTTGTCTATGTGTGTATGTGTGTGTGTGTTAGGGTTTGTCTGTGTGTGTATGTGTGTGTGTGTTAGGGTTTGTCTGTGTGTGTATGTGTGTGTGTGTTAGGGTTTGTCTGTGTGTGTATGTGTGTGTGTGTTAGGGTTTGTCTGTGTGTGTATGTGTGTGTGTGTTAGGGTTTGTCTGTGTGTGTATGTGTGTGTGTGTTAGGGTTTGTCTGTGTGTGTATGTGTGTGTGTGTACGTGTACCTTTAACTTATTGCTACCTATAGGCATGCAAGATGGAAAATTAAATCTATTATAATTAATTAGCATGTACATATCTCTACAAACTGTACCACTGGAACAAAAACTTCCCTCAGAGTAGCACAACATCCAAGTGAACAGGCTGCTAAGAAGAATATTTCCCTCTATAACACACGTCATATCCTTTTGCCACTGACTTGCATTACAAGCATCACTGAATATTAGCTTTTAAATGAGGTAGGCCCACAGCTGTCATGAGACAACACAGTTGGTACAGATTGGACACTACATGTGTGACTTAAAACACCTTACTAAGGCTTTTCTGTTACTTTTAGGTTCAGACTCAACTTTAATGTCATTTAACATGTCACAAAATCATTTTATGTATGTTAAAAAAATTAAAACATGAACCTCTCTCTTGCTCTCTCTTTCTCTCTCTCTCTCTCTTGCTCTCTCTCTCTCTCTCTCTCTCTCTCTCTCTCTCTCTCTCTCTCTCTCTCTCTCTCTCTCTCTCTCTCTCTCTCTCTCTCTCTCTCTCTCTCTCTCTCTCTCTCTCTCTCTCTCTCTCTCTCTCTTTCTCTCTCTCTCTCTCTTGCTCTCTCTCTCTCTCTCTCTCTCTTGCTCTCTCTCTCTCTTGCTCTCTCTCTCTCTCTCTCTCTCCCTCTCTCTCTTGCTCTCTCTTTCTCTCTCTCTCTCTCTCTCTTTCTCTTTCTCTCTCTCTTTCTCTCTCTCTCTCTTGCTCTCTCTCTCTCTCTGTCTTTCTCTCTCTCTTTCTCTCTCTTTCTCTCTTGCTCTCTCTCAACCTGCATCTGTGTGTCTCTGGCCGTTTCTCAATATGCGTACTTCTCTGTACTTGCGTTCTCGCGTTCTTGTGAAACGTCATCAGTTGGAGACCAAGTACGGTTCCAATTCCAAGTACGCATCTCACCAAGTACAGATGAAATCCCCGGATGTGTTCTCGATCCGCCCACTTTATCGAGTCTGCATTGGACCAGACTTGTGCGGACTCGGGGCAGTGAAGTATCCCATAATGCATTTCGCAACAAAAAGCATTCTGGGAGTAAAATGGAAGAAGACAAGACCCACAACTGTGAGTAATAACTTCGAAATATTGCCGTTGTTGTGTTGAATGAATGCAATTTTAAGATTTTTAAGGCGAGAATGTAGTTGTTTAAATGTTTGGTTTGTGGTCGATTTTTCAAGATAAAGCTTCGTTGAAAATTTGCTCCGCCGTTTTCGGAGATTGGGGATCCCGCTAGCGGGACTGCTAGCATGGACCTTCAACAATAGACCGGGCGGTCTGCCGCTTTTTCGGAACGTCCTTTCAAAATTTGCTACTGATGTATCTGCAGTTAAACATGATATATAAAGCATTTTGGGTAAATCTGACAGTGTCGGTGTAAAATTTTATTTGTTTATGAGCAAATCTGCTTGGCGTAGAGCAACTAATTTACTTGACTTTAACTCTGTAATCGGGAGGTGCAGATCTACTGTTGACTATAATGATTTGTCTCAATCATACAAATGTATTGTACTTGTTATACTGCTGAACGCTGTGCATTCAAACTACCTTCTTGCACTATGTTAATTAAGGGACAACTGAGGAAACCCGTGCCCTCATAGAGTGGCGGACGGCCAACGAGAGCCTCTTCACGGGGAGGAGGAACTCCTCCAAATGTGGATGGGAGTAAGTATTGTTTTTGAGTGCTTAAATTATTGCCTGTATGTCTAGGAAGGGCCTGAGTCCGATTTGGGCAGTCTCCATCCATAATAATGAATAACTTACTGAATTTGTAGTGTGTAGTTATTTGATTTGTTTTCCATGACCTCCTCAGAGAATTTGTGACCACTTCTGGCTTTGCCATCACTGCCAAACAGGCAAAAAAAAAGTGGAACAATTTAAAAGGCAAATACAAGGTAGGGTTACCTGTTTCTTTGCTTTGAATTACGCGACAAGATGATTCCTGAAATTCCTATTAAAGAAACAAATTAAGCTTTAGTTTGCCAGCACATATATGAAATCTAACCTAAACAGCTAAACAGATGCAGTGGCCCTGAAATGAAGTGGACTTTAACATTGTGAATATGTTCAGACACTGAGCTTCTCAGTGCAGTAATTAACACCTTGTTTTCAGGAACTTAGGGACCCACCGACAGGGAAAGGGGTAGAGGCCGGTAGCGTGACTGCTGCCACCTGGCAGTGGTATAGTGTGATGGATGCTGCACTCCAGGGGCAGCACTCCATTAGTCCCCCTGTGGTGGTTGCAGCGAACCTGACTGCCACTACAGGTGGCACAGTCAGCACGGCCTCTACCCCTTTGACTGAAGACGCCAGGGACAGTGCCAGCCAGCCACGGAGGAAGAGAGGCAGGGACAGCGAGGCTGTGCTAGATTTCCTCAGAGAGCAGGCGGAGAGGGAAGACGTGAGGGAGAGAGAGGCACTGGCCAGGGAGGAGGAGAGGGAGAGAGCAGCCTCAGCACGGGCTGAGAGATACCTCTCTCTTTTTGAGAAATTAGTTGATAAGTTCTAAATAAAGATTGGTTGTTTTGAAATTCAACCCAGACAGTTTGTTCTTTACAGCAACAGTATATTTGTTATAAAACAAAACAGAAAACTGTGAAGTCCAATATTTTACAGTCATATACAACTATTTACAGTCAATTTTTCAGAGCAGGGAAACAATTTTGAATAACAAATGAATAACATATTTACACCTATTTATCTATCTATCTTATCTATCTATCCATCTATCTTATCTATCTTATCTATCTATCTATCTTATCTGTCTATCTTATCTATTTATCTATCTATCTTATCTATCTATCCATCTATCTTATCTATCTTATCTATCTATCCATCTATCTTATCTATCTTATCTATCTTATCTATCTTATCTATCTATCTATCTATTTACATATTATTAGTGAACATGACTACATCTGGAGAGTTTCCTGTCTAGATGTAGTCATGTTCACTGAGGCATGCAGGCACCACTTCGGGAGCAGATAGCTGGGCCGCAAGCCTGGCTCGCATGTTGCTCCCTGATAGGTCCCTCTGATCGACCTCAGCATCCCCTCCGTCATCATCCTCATCGTCCCCCGGTGGAACCTCCTCCTCCTCCAGGATGTCACCTGCTGCAGCGCAGACATTATGGAGGATGCAGCATGCAGCAACCACCTTTGGTGCAAAAAGAGGACGGACCTCCAGGGCTCGAAGGAAGATTGAGCGCCACCGTGTTTTTAGGATACCAAAGGTGCGCTCAATGACATTCCTTGCCCTTGCGTGGTGCCTGTTGTACCGGGCTTCAACCTGGCCTGTTAATTAAAAATCACAAAGAAAAATGTTTTATATCTTTTGAGGTAATCATAGTAAGAATTTGTTGTGTCTCCTTGATGTGCATGTTTGTGATTAAGTGTTCTTACTTGCAACAGGTTGACGGTACGGGGTCACAATGGCCACCGGACGCTGCAGGCATGGGTATCCTCCATCGCCCAACAGGAAGTACCCAGCTGGTGGATACAGGGCCTGCTGGTACATTGGAGACCTACGTAACACAAGGGCATCATGGACAGATCCCGGGTTTCCAATGTAAACGTCTATGAATCTCCCTTTTGCATCGCAGATACCCTGCAGAATAATTGACGGGAAAATTTTTCTGTTTATGTAACAAATTTTCTGTGGCTCTGCAGGTGGGACGATTCTCACATGGCACCCGTCAATGGCCCCAGCAGCACGGTGGAAGGCGTGATGGCCAGCCAGATGACCAAAGCCGGCCCCAATTTCTTCCATCTCCTCCTGCTTGGGGAAATGGATGACTCTGTGAACGATCTTCACTAGTTCATCCACAACACTGTGCACGGTCCGGCAGACTGTTGCCTGTGGCATGCAAAATATGTCTGCAGTCACGCGGTAGGAGGCTCCACAGGCAAGCCAGTACACAGTGACCAGCACCTCAAGCTCATGACTCCATCCATGGGCTTTTTCCCTGGGCAGCATCTGTAACACCATATTAATGCTGTCCCTGGAAATCCTGAAGGCTGGTTTCAGGTCACCTCCAGAAAAATAAGTGGACAGGATGGGCACATCACTGTTCACCTGGGCATATCTCCGAAGGGGCCTTTGGTCCTAGTAAATAAAATAAAGACTTTTAGAATTTTTAAAAATATTACTTGATTATTTTAATGTTCAGTATGTTTATAGCTTATTTATGTGTTTTTACTTATGTATTTATTTATTTAAAATGGATATATTGTATGTTCTGCTGAAGTTTGTTACTTTGGACTTGCTTTGGTAAACAGCTGTTTATGCTTTATTTTATTAAATCTGTCATTGCTTGACAGACAGTGTAAGAAATGTGTTTAGTCTCAAGAGAGAAATGAAATTGCGTTCCAGAAGTGCAAATGACAGTTGTGCCTCACTGTATGACGTATGTTAGACAATAAAATACATCTCATATTGATGACAGAAGACATGACCAGAAGGATGACAAAAGGCAGACATGTATGTGGAATGAAAGTTAATTCATTCAATCCACATCAGGGATATTCAGTAAAACTACCACTTAAATTATTTTTGTATAAGTAGGAAACCACTGATCACCTGCCTTTATTCTTAGCTCTAAAGAGATGAACAGTAATAGAAAGGTTGTAAAGGTGGGCAAGTTGGCTTGAAGTAATGGTAACACCGACTATACACAGGTGTATGTGGCAGAAAAAGTTCAAACACTTTATTTTACCACATTTTTCTATTGTTTAGATTATGCTATATGAACATGAAAAAATCAGACCAGTTTTTAGGTGTACATACCGAGCCAAGGAGGCAAGCTAACACGGCGCGCCTCCGCTCCCTCCTCATTCGCCGCATCCTGGCTCTTCTCGACTGAATCCGAGCTCTTAATTGTCCTGCTTCCTCCTCCGCTTCCAAGTAGAGCATTCCAGCCATAATAGCAACCACCGATCGATCCATTATCTAAGCTTTTGTGATATTTTGTGATATTCTGATATGATATTCTTTATTACACTCCTTGCACGCCAGCTACTACCTTCCCACAAGTATTTCCCGCCACTGGCCCCTCTATAAACACTCATCTTCATTCATTTTTTTCATTAATATTATAATATTTGGATACAAAGAAAACAGGAGGTTCAGGAGGCCGCCACGCCCACGCCCTCAGACTTTTGCGGAGCGTTTTGATAACTTTTAATCATGAAGGACTGTTGTATGTACTGACCAAATTTCAGCTGTCTTGGAGTTACCCTGTGTTCGGTTATAGCTCTTGAATATGAGGAAA